>PRKT01000020.1:1408594-1452786 GCA_003671525.1 Saccostrea glomerata | reverse complement strand
AGAGGCCAACTTTTTTCAATGCCGACTACTTCAGTACCAATTTGTTGGTATTCAACACTACATTTCCCTTATATCAATTTCCTGTAGTATTAAATGGGGGGATTAGCCTTTCACTGAACAATTCCAATAGTAAAAGTAATGTTGGTTTAAAAAAAGCCCCCCCCCCATGTTGCTACGTGCATGAAAGAAGTCCACCATCTGTCTATCTTTAAGTAATTCTTCAAAATGTTACACTTCGTATTTATTTATGTTTTATTTGATTGAAAAATGTTTAACCTATGTAAACGACATTTAGAGGTCATAAGCGACAACCATCTTTATTAGTAAGATAAAAAATAAACTTCCTCAAAATCAAGTCTACGCCATTTCTGTCTTCATCGGAAGTAGTCAGATTTTGTCTTGTACACGATTAAACAATTAATTTGTCATCTGGGGATGTAATGTATTTATGAAAATATGCATATCTTAGTTCGAAATAAACAAAATTTGGATGTGAACGCACTTCCGGTTTAGAGGGGGGGTTACATGCTTTGTTGCTTTTTTGTTTCCTTTTAATCAATTTATGTAGTTGGATAAATTCTCACATTTCTTGTAGAGTACTAGTATTTAAAAATTGATGAAATTTTCACAGAATCAAGAGGACAATATCACTAAGTGATGGTATCATTGAGATTAAATTTGACCGTTTAATATTAGAGGCAAGGTCAGGTCAAGGTCATTACCTTTTTCCTGGACAAGTGGACATTAAGAATAATAAAAAAATCACTGTTTCCGGTCACGCGATCCCTACTTGTAATTCAAAAGATTGAATGTTTTTCTTTTTGCATAAAGATATAATACCATATAGGGCCTATAAGATGATATTACCAAATTGACATGGATAAGTTAAATAAAATGGATATTTGCTAATCCGAATTTCCTCTACTTTTCTTAATTTTTTAGGATTTATTAGTTATTTTTATATGCTTCCAATATTTAACTTTTTCTAATTTTCACATATAGTAAAGTTGTTACATAAAGGTACAAAATGATACAAAAACTAAAAGTTTTGATCGTTTACTAAGAGAGAAATAACACTTTTTGCGGATTTTTCTCTCGAATCTGTACTTAGATTTTAAGCATTTAAAAGCCAACACAGTTCTAGTATGTGTAAAAAATCTTATTATTTGATATATTTTTAAACTTTAGTCCCTTATCATTAATTTAACTTACATTTGAAAATTTTGTCTAGTCTTTGATTGCGTAAAAATTATAACTAAATTCAATGTTCTAGAATAATTTTGAAAGGCAGAAAAGAAGATATTTTCATACGCCACCATTCCGCCAAAAATATAGCCCCTGCTAGTTTTCAAACGCAATTTACCATTTCTATTTAAAGATTCAGAAACCAGAGAAGGATCCTACCTTAAGGATACTAATTTTTTTTAAAGAATGAAATAATTCCAAATGCCCGCATAGTTTTATTTCAAGCTTAGGTTTAGTAAACTCTATGTAGATCTATTGGTTAGAAAGTAGATAGCATGTTTCAATGTTCAATTTTTTAAGTGTCAATGAGTACACATGTATATGACTAATTTTGGTCATGATATGTTAATGAATGGAACGGTCGCGACCGATACATTATTTCTTTTTTTTATTTCGATAAAAAAAAAACTTTTTTGGTCACTAGAAATAGAATGATTTGTTAGAAATACTTTTCCTATGGTTTTTGGTCTGTTTGGTATACAAATACACTATATACATGAAGAAAGGCAATTTTACTTATAATGTATCATTTCCGATGCCCCCGTGACCTTGGCTACAAAAACAATACAAATAATATTCAAAATGTCACGAGATCAAAACACAACTATTTACATACATTTTTTGGTTTTCAAATGTAAAAGTCGACAAAGAAATTTTAGGAATCTAAGTAACTATATACTGTCTTTCACTATTATTAATCGAGCTACAGTTTCATCAGCGACTCCTTGTCTGTTTTCCATTTCTCTTAATGTAGTGTATGTATATTACTTTATGTAATTTGAATGTCATGGGCATGTACTTATATATTTACATGTACATGATATATATAAGTACGTATTTTGTTCAGCATTACTGTTTCAGTGGGTCTAACTGGACTTTGTACACCTGTGAAATGTTTCGCACATTTTCTTTGGATAGGACTTGTTGACGGAATTATCACTATAAACTGATAACATTCTTTCTTCAGAGGACAACAGATAACTCTTCCTCCAAAAAGGTTGCCATAAAACGAGGATAGAACCCAGTCAATACAAAACCCGGCAGTCAGACACAAAGCACATATTGATTGCGAAGACATTGTCCAAGTTCATTAGCAAAATTTAAGACAATTGTTATACTCATTGTTCATTTAATAGTGCAAGATTGTGTGACATAGCGTAACAAAAACTCTTGAGTGGAAAATGAACGATTTCATTATAATAAAGTCTAGAAGGCATGTCTGAAGGCATGATTAAAAGGCCTCAAGGGTAGATTTGATAATGGTAATAACTCAAAAAACAAAATTACTTTATACATGAAAGTAGACTTGCAAATTTCGTAAAAGTACCAAACATATATTAGGACCTAGAAGCGTGGCTTGTAATTTTAGGCCATTGACTTGTTGAACGGTCAGGTGTAGTAAATTTAAACTTAGGATTTGAATTGGACCACGTGACTATTTTTACCTGACATTACCTAGCTTATGGTTAAGTGTAAACAAGACGGATTAAATAAGGCCTGTAACACGAACCTCCCAAATAATTGTCACAAAAATGAAGAAAGGACCTGATATTCACAATCTGGATACCCTGGTAAGTTTATTGTTTTAGTCTTGGGCAAAGTTCAGATTAATCAAGACCATTTTTCTCGGGCCGACGGACGTTCATCAGAAGGTCACCGTATGTCGCAACATAACACGTATCGCCATACCTGTCAGTGAGACGGTGTCTCCTTACTAAAGTTACCTTATAAGGGCTGACAGGGAATAAGGGAGATTCAATTCATTATCAGAAACTATGTAGAAGACTTGTTTACTAAGATATAAAAGTATCTACCATAATTTATTGTACTTCCGGTGAGAAGGTCTCTGTTTACATTGTTTTTACCTGGCCAAGTTTTATACCTGGTCTGCCCTGAGGGGGTCGTCATTCTAAGGTCTTTTGGTGTGTAAAATCTGCAGACGGCCAAAAGAGAAACAGACCACAGGCAAACCGATCAAACGGCCGATCGGCCTCAGTCTGCGCACTAAAGAAAAATTTTTTTTTTATCCGAAGAGAGTTTATTTGGGCTGGGGGGTTGGGGTGGAGGGAAACTGAAAATTACATGAGGTATTGTTGGATATTCACAATACAGCAATACTTCGTTACACTGAATTAGTGATCATTAGACATATACTTATGTGTGTAAGCAAAGGGGTGTATATAAGTTCATGGCCATACAAACAAGACTAGAGCTTAGTTAAGGGTACTAGATTATCTACAAAGACTCAGGCAGTAGAAGTGTTCAAGATTTCAGAAGTGTTCAGACGTTTTCTCTGTTTATCAGACGCTATCTTTATCAGTTATTTAACACTTACGTGCAGAAAGTGGCATATCATCATTAAACGACGACCCAGCTACAGAATATCTGTAACGGTAACACGGAGGGGTCAGTAACGACTGCTGACCACCTGTATATAATCTACTGACCACTGCTGACCACCTGTCTGTGTTAAGGCTATTCTGACAGTCTACAAACGCCCCATCAGCTGCTGTAGGAAATCTACGTGCTTCGATACTGGACTTCATTAAACAACCATCGTATGCAATTCTGCTTGATGTTAGAAAAGGGCCTAGAGCAGAAACCGAGGAGGATTTTCAGTGGAACTTACAGCGGTCTAACATGAACCTTTTCTCTTGTCTATTACGATTGAGCCTTTCCTAATCGTTTCCAATTTGTTGGTAAATATCAACTGGAGTATATTATTAGTATCATCAATATTTGTCCCTGGGGAAGGAAGCTTCTTTATGATCTAATTGTGGACGTGAAAGGTTAAACTTTGTATGATTAAGTTTCTATAATAATGTGTTTGGCGTGAAATCGGATCGATATATAAGACAACATTAGGTTAGTTGAGAAGGCTGTTCAATTAAGGACGATTTACGCTGCCAGTCTCCAGTGGTACCGGAGCTGGCGTTGGATTCGGCAGGTGAAGTCCCGCGTGCGCGGACTGGAATCAATGTACCAGCAGACGACCAGAGGTAGTCAAAGGCAAGCGACCAAACGACAGACATGGAATATAACATGGATTACGGTACAGGGGACAAAAGGAACACGGTTTTGTACGGATTCGAGAAACCAGTACCCGAACTCACGGCAAGTACCTTCATATGTTAAAAAACAGAAATCTGACAGCCATGCTGATAAAAACGTCAAAATCGATTTTCCGTTTAACTGTTTTGCAAGCCATGTTAAAACAGATTATTGATGTATGAAGGACTTGATCAATACGGTGAAAATACTGGCGTGTTTTATTGTAATGATAACTTAATATCCGTATAATAGAGCACTTCCTTGCTTCGATCGAGGACCGAATTTCTCCTTAAATTACTTCGTATTTTGAACCCAGAATCACGCGTTTCGTGTTTGTTTGATGTTGATTTCTTAGTTTTTGGGCTTTTCCTCGTTTTTGTATGGCTTTAAAACTTTATAGTTTGCATATATTTTTTCATAACACGGTATCATGTTTTTGAGTACAGAATTCCTGTCAGGTTTACGTAATATCACTCCACGCAGATGTCAATTACCGTTACCTACATATAATGATATGCATGCTAGTCTGACTATAGAGAAGTTCACCTAATAACAAACTCTCCCTAATGGCTGGTGACAGCATGTGGTCGGTTATGATTGTATATGACAGAACATTCATCCCGGGTGAACCGTTACACATTATCAGCACCCTTGGAGCTCTCTCTACGGAATTGTTTGTAACACGCGGTTAACATCATGTTGTTGCGTTTCCATGGGAATCCTACAGGTTGAGTTTTCTCCAAAGATGATACAAATAACACGGGGGAACGTAATCACTAATCATTATTACATCAGGCCATCAAAAAAGTCAGACACAAAAATCCCTCTAATTATCTGATTGGTGAAAATATTTTTAGATATAGTATGATTCAGTTTCAAGGGAGTTTGTTTGCAGCAATATTCTTTTACCTAATTACATTTCATTTCTGATAAATTTGGATTTCTGAGTAAATAGTATATGATAGCAGAGTTTATTTTTTTTGTGCATTATCTATGGGAGGTGTTGTAGAATTTGTAATAAACATCTGTGATCAATGATTAAATTGTTGTGCATATGTTTCATGATCTATATTAGATACCACAGAAAATAAAATAAACAGAAAAGTTACTGTTTTGCAGTAGGATATGAAGATCTTACATTTTTATAGCACAAGTGGAATAGTATTTGGAAATGTTTTAAAAGTGCTGTGCACTCACGGATATATAACAAAAATCTTATCTCTTCAGTGAAATGGAAAAAATCCATGATCAACTACAACAATTTTTTTTAATTCAGTCAGTGGTTATTATATCATATTTTAACTTTAAAAATGTAATAAATTGCATTGCTGTTGTGATTAAAAAGGTATAAGAATAAACCCGTACTATTTAAATTAATTTCATAGCAGTGTATTGAAAATTTTACTAATGTAGATGCATTTAAAGGTTACACTCAACAATTATGTGTTGTAATTTACACCCATAGCTAAACCCCTAATAGTAATGATGCAAATTAAACAGTAGATGTAAGATTTTCTTTGCCGCCCCCCCCCCCCTTCCTTATTTTTTAATTTGAAGAAGGATTATTATTTTCTCTCAGCCTTTCTGTTTACAACCTTTGCCTCAACTTTGAACTTTACAAGAAAGGAGTATTTTATTGTTAAGACTTTCATTTAAGTCTAGTCAATTTAACTGACGTCAAAGATAAAATCGAAATTTGCCACCAACAAATTTGGCAGAGCTGAAAACATTATGTTTAACAATCACAGCTTGCTCTGAATTAGATATTGATGTTTGGTGATATATATGGTAGACATTATGAATAATGAAAAGAAAGAAAACCTGTAATTACTGTAAAATTGAGTAATCACGATGTGAGATATTTTACAGAGTGGCTAGTAATTGTGAGGTAGAGACTAATTTAAAATCTCCACTTTTATCGTCAATATTGTCATTAGTATGTGTTTACTTACAGCCTCTGAGAGGTGGTACCGACCTGAACCACATCGATGATGGATACATTAAGCACCGCCGGGACCACCGAATACGCAGCGTCACGTCAGAGCAGGAAAGGGACAGCTGCTTCCTGTGTCTGCGAAATGCATTACATTGTTATAATGTGGTAGTTCTTGTAAGTATGGTTTGCTTTTAATTAGCTTTAACTTAATGAATCTTGTCAGAGGTCAAATGACCCTATCGTAATAATACCATTTAATGCGGTTTAATGAATATTAACTCACTGTGACATAAAAAAATTATTGCAGTTCAACCCATTAACACCCCCCCCCCCCCACCCCCCCCCCCCCCCCCCACACACACACAATGGTCCAAAATCTGACTAAACGTGTTTAAAAGACTCTTTTAGTATTTATTGATACTGGAAATAATTTTCAAAGTTAAATAACAAATTAATAATTACTTTATCTGTCAGATATTCTGTAGGCTAACTCAATGTCACTTTTTTTTAAATAAGTCAATTAAAATTTTTTTAGACCCTTGAAAAATCATAGACAATGTGATTTTAAAAAATAAATAATATTCCAGTTATCCTGTAGGCTAATTTGATGACACTTTTCTTAATGTGCTACATTCCAAGTTTCAAGTTCTTTAAACCTTACATAAATATAATAAGGCATGAAAAATGAGTCACCAAAACTGTTACAGTTGACAGACTGAATACAAATAAAAACTGCAAGAAAAAAAAACTATATCAAAGGGAGGCTTTTGGCACCTATGTCGTATTTGAGTTATTTCACATAATTTCCTTTTTTTTCCAAATGAGAAGTAAAATTAAATGTATACTCTGAGATTGATTATTACAGATCATTAATTCACATAAATATGCTTGGTGTGATGTAGCTTTCATTTATCCATCAAATTGCAATGAACACATTTGACTATTGTGTTACAACATTATTCCAGCTATTTGGCGCTTGCTGATATAATGATGTAGTCACATCATACAGAAATGTTTGTGTTATTATCATAACAAACAGGGAGGGAGAGAAAGAGACATTTGTCAATGATTATGTTACATTAATATGTACCAAACAACTCCAATGAACAGACTGAATTCTATCAGATTAATAAGCTCTTGTACAGTTCAAGTATAGATGACCTTTTTAGACCTAAAAGTCCAATATAATTAATTTTTACACCCAGGCCTTAAATCAGAAACAGTTGTCTGTTGGAAAACATAGATTTGGTTGACACCCTTCCAGCAAAATACCCTACATACTAGCCTATAGTTACCGGTAGATGTTTTTGAGTTAGATTTTGGTCCAAGATTGTATGTCTGACTTTAAGGCGAGTTCATTAGTATTTTTTCTTGACGACAAACACTAGGGACAAGGGATACATATACTGTAAACGTATTACATTTGGCTGTGTATTCTTTTTAGCAGCTTTGGCAGAATGCAGCAACCGCTAAATCAAGTACAAAGCTAAATGTCTTGTACATAAACACAAAAATGAGAATATTAAGAAAGCGCTAAATCCAATCTACGCTAACTTATTCAAAAGTCAATTTCTGCTAAATACCGGTATATCGTACACGATAAATATAATACATTTACAGTATATTACTTTTCAATAAAAAGACAAAACGGTAGCTGTTTGATTTGTTGAGAATAAGACATTAAATACTCTCTTATTTCTCTTTCTTTTTGCAAATCCAAAGGGGGTGGGGGATTGCAACCCCCATATCACCCCCACCCCCTAGATCTGACACTGCAGTACATAATGTTTGACTGTTGTCTCATACATGTACTTGCAGGAAACACCCCTCAATGAAAAAAAAAAAACTTCATTGCATGTAAAGAGATTCCCTTAAAATCTTTGAAATTTGCTCGCCCTGCCTCAGATGTCTGAAAATCTTAACTTAAAACACTAAGGCTTTGTTAAAATGTGTAACTTTACTAGTCTAAAACAACATGCTGCACTTTCTTGGCTTATAAAAAAGTTGTCTTTCTGTGAAAAGGAATGTAAATAAACTTTTTCGTGCAGTTAAGAAAATTAAATTGATAGCTGCCACAGTATGAGTTAAGTCTGGGTAATGTATATTTCAGATTATGGGGTGCAGCCTGTTGGTTATGAGTTTTTAATTTAAGTCTGTGTTGTATATTTCAGATTATGGGGTGCGTGTGTTGGGTATGAGTTAAGTCTGTGTTGTATATTTCAGATTATGGGGTACGGCCTGTTTGGTATGAGTTAAATTAACCTGTATTGTATATTTCAGATTATGGGGTGTGGCCTCTTGGGTGTGGGGATCTGGCTGCTCGTGACAGACTTCAGTGCGCGTGAAATAACGGTCCTCATCAGCTCGAGCGAGTTTGAGATCGGGACGTATATGATTCTGGCCGGTGGTGGCTTAGTGGCGCTCCTGGCTTTCTGTGGCTGCTGTGGAACAATGAGGGAAGACAGATGCATCCTGGGATTTGTAAGTGTACTGAATTGATGTTAAATTACAGAGCATCCTTTACAAACAACTAATGAAAATGTTATTTTTAAGCAGCTTCCTTCTAAGGGAGGAAAAAAGAAGCTGTCCAGAGTAATAGAAATGTCTTGTTAACTCTGCCATCGGGGTTATAATGTTTACATGTGAGATATTAGTGTGGTTAATCATAAATCAAATAGAAAGTGCTCCATATTTACAATTACCACACTGGTAATGGAGCATTAAAACATGTCAATGGATGTAATGGTGACATAAGTTACTCTGCTGTTAGGATGTCGGCCATTACCCAGACTCTGGCTCTGTGACAGTTATTGAACAGGGAATGTCAGTGTTTGGCTTTAATCCCCACTACGAACCCTATGCAGATCAATAAATTCCATTGAAAATAGTAGTGTGATCAATGTTTGATTCATATAGCCTGTTTAATAGGACAGTCTCGGATGAGCAGTGCTCATTAGAGTATATTCAGTCATTGATTTCCCAGTCATTAGATTTCAGATCCAGTGGTTGTAGGGTGTGGGTGTTAAAGGTAGCACTGGGACTAGAACAGCAAAGCCATGATTGGTCATCTTTAAATCCTCAGATAGTACATGACTATAAATTGAAATATGTTTAATTCTGGGTAAAGTTAGGGGTCATATTGGAGGACCAAAATCTTACACAGGAATATGTAGAAAAGAAATCTTTAAGAATTTTCTTTTCAAGATCAGCAAGTGCAAATCATGACCCTTAGGGTAGGATTGGCTGCAATGAGGAATCAAAGATTGACACAGAAACATATTGGGGATAATCTTTAACAATATTCTTTTCAAGCAAAGCCATCTTTAGTCATTATTAATTCAAAGTACAAAAATTGAAAAGTGAAATGGAAGATATCTCAGTCAAATACATCCTTATTAAATAATTTAGAGCTTAAGATCACCGGGGAAATCATCAATATTAAACTTTAATGTTTTGAGCTCACTCACTGTTTTTAACTCATCCTAATCAAGGATTCAGTATTATGGCTCTGATATAACTACACATAATGTACTAACAAATAAAAGGCACAACATGTCACTGCCCAATTTCTCAGTTAGCAAGTTAATGAAGCAGATCTGAGAAACCATTACTGAATATGGTAATTGCTCAGAATATCACCAAGAGTCACTTATACACAAGCACAAGGTTGTTGTTAGTAAATAGAATAGAACCTTTGAGGACACAACATTAACTTTCAATATACATATCATTATATAAATGGAACAGCATTTCGTAATATGCATGCACTCTTCTACATGTGATGTTTGAGAGACACATAAACCAAAACAAAAAAGCCCAGAAACCACCCCCACCCCCCACCCCTATTTATTTCATGTAAATATGAACATTTTTTCTTTTCAATTCATCTTACACAAGAGTAGAAATGTTTCCTGTTTACAGAGTTAAACTTTGATATTCATCATCCTTTTATCAGGTTCTGATTGATAGCCATCATTCATTTCAGTAAGACTTTTCTCTTTTAGCCAACTCTTTTAAAGTCATCATATTTTTCTGTAGCAAGAAAAAAAAATCCTGCAGTTTCTAACTGGCTTATTTTGGCCTTATATAGAGAGTATGTTTCTGTCCTAGCTTTGAATAGTTTTGTTTATTGTAAGATATGAATTAAATCAAGGATCCATTGATGTTATTTGATGGAGTAACTTGATAAGCAAATGGTCCATGCTAACAATATCTGAGTGGTTTACTGGGGCTGCGGTGGTGAAGCCAGCTTAATGAAGCCTCCTTATGAGACATTAGATAATGCTGCAGCAATAACCACACTGCCATCCAATGTCTGAGCTCATCTCATCTCATCTCAGGGTCTGCTGCTTACTGTCGCTTGAGGAATGGGATTAATTTTTATGATTCCTTGATTGAGTTATCTATCTCTTAACAAATTTAACTTTCATTAACTGCACTTCCATTACTAGTAGAGGTGTTTTGCTCACCATGCATACAGTAAATAACTTCTAACTTGCAATGTGCTTTATTCAATGAAAACTGCAATCTGTGGCTGCTTCGAGACTATCAATAATCATTAATTAAGCCGGTCCCCTAGCTGTCATTCACTAACACTCATTCATCATACTAACAATATCCAGTATTTTCAATTTGTAGTGATTTTGTTTTAAAAGAAAATCTAGTACATGTACTTTCTAACTGTGGCGAGGAAAAAGATGAGAATGCATGTAATTTATAAATGTTGATTTGATTTTTCAGTATGGAGTAGTATTGGCCTTGGTGTTTTTGGCCCTGCTGGCTGGAGGTGCTATGGCAGCTTTATTCAGAGATCATGTGAGTAGCATTAAACCATTTTGTGGACTACGTATACAGCAGTAACTCTGACAAGATACAGCGATCCTTAACACTATAAACATGAATCGACATGAACAATATGGATTCTCCTGGTGTCAGACATATCTTACACTGACAGTATAATTAAATTACACAGAATATTCCCAATTCAACACATGACTTAAATTTTTCTAAATGTTGAGGCATTAGGAATGTATAATTAGAGAAGAGGAACCTGTTAGAAGCAGTGTAGAGGAAATTTGCTGGATATACCAGGAAGAAGATAGGGATGTAAATAATTTACTTCAGTTCTGGCTGTGTTTGTTTTAAGTCTGAGTAACAACCAATCATCAGTCTCACCTGGAGAAAGAAAAATTCTAGTCAAATTCTGCACCAAAGCCCCGCAGCCAGTGTGTTGATAATGACTGTGATTTTCTCTAAACAGCTACTGTATAGGGGGAAAATAACTCGCGGTGTTAATATTCGCTATATTCACGGTGTTAATAAAACCGTGAATTCAAGAAACAGTGAATAAATAAGTCAATAATCTCCAGGTTTTATTTGGAAATTTGAGAATAGACAACGATAGGGCTATACATGTACGCGAAGTACATGGTCATTTCGGCCGGTAATTACGAGTAGTACTCGTCATTCAAATAATTTAATTATCACGCTTAACTTAAATTCAAATCAGCAGGTAATAACACGTATTTGTTAAACAAGCTGTTTTAATAGTCAACGCTACGTGTTTCATCAATCAAAACACGTGGGTCATGGGTTTTTATTATCCGTGCGTAACTAATGTTACCACGTGTATTTGTTATTGCATTATCATGCATATGAGTTTTTATCCGACATTTTGGTTTTAAAAAATCATTCGAATAACTATAGAACTTACTGAAGATGTGGAAGGATATTTCGTCGACCTTTTCCAACATTAACACGCACTCATTGTAATAGCATATAGGAAAGACATTTGATGTTTAGAGTCAAGGAATTTTAATAACTGCACTTGTTTTAATTAATCGTCAATTTTTTTTTCATATCACATCTAATTATTTTATTTATACCTACCCCGTTGCTCGTGAAATAAAGTCATAACACTGATTAATAATAATATCGTTTACATGTAGCTATGGTAATAGACAAGGGAGGTAACTCTTATTATGTACCAATCCGCGAATTCAAGAAACCGCGATCGTGTCAGATGAGAGAAAAACGTGAAAATTACAACCCGTGAAATTAATCCCCTATACAGTACCTTAAAAATTTATATTAACTTAATTATGAAGTCCATCAGCTGTTGTATTGCTATTGGGTTTAGCCATAAGTTTAATGTCATGTGTCATCCTCCTTAGAGGTTGCATTCAATGACAGAGCAACAATGTTTGTTATCACAACGGAGACATTTTGTGTTACGTACCGTACTCTTTCCAAGAAGGGTTTGCACCAATGTGCATACATGTTTGATATTGATATGATGTTCAAATATAAGCAGCAAGGTATTGTACATATTTAAAATTGGAGATGTTCACAAATTGCAGAAGAAAAAATATACTTTGAAGATCTTTATAATTTAGAACTTGTAAAATTTGTCTCTTATTGATTAATAACATATACCGATTTCAAATGAGTCAAAAAACCTCATTTGTTAAAGTGCAAAAATATTGATAATCCACATTTTTGCTGTTAAGAATTTTATCAAAGTCATTTCAATCAATATCCATAGTAGTAGTACTGAATAAATTTCATGATTTTGCCTTACATAAAAAGCAGTGAAAAGACATTGTGAAAGACCATGTGCGCTACTGTGATATGAACAGAATTTGACCATTAAATGTATTGATGGCTTTATCATATTCTTCCATTTAATTTTTTCAGATAACAGATGATATAAAATTGAAGTTAGAGCAGACGCTACAGAATCAGTATGGAATGGATGTCCGCGGAAACACGACCAACAGACTTATCACAGACGCCTGGGACTCCATGCAGAGAAAAGTTAGTGGGACAGGCACAAATACTTACAGAATATATACCATGTTGTCGAAATTTGATATCTGAGATATGTTTCTTTTGGAGATAGTTAAATGCTGATTTAGATTAAATATTTGTGTTTAAAAAAATCAGAAAATGAAAATGCACAAAGGGAAGTAACTCAAAGCCCACATCCAACATGTTACTGTTATCCTGAACCTTAAACTGGATTAGATTTTGGAAAAACAACAAAATAAAAAACAAATACTTATTTTGAAAATCTAATAAATCCTATAGAATTTTGTCATAAAATGATCTCTTAGATATGAAGCATGTTATGTGTTTACATTTTGTTTTTTCCATTAGCTTCAGTGCTGTGGAGCACATGGAAAAGTAGATTCTCATAATTCATGGGCATTCTATAAATTATCAAGCGAGTGGTACATACGCCGTGGCGACAACAGTAGTAAGTCTGTGTTGTTTGCACCACCTAACAGGTCAGGTGGTTCCCTCTCCCCGCGGCACCCTCTCACTGCGGGGATCCATAGAACCACCTCTGTTTGACTTCACCATTTTATTTTGCTTTACTAATTATTTTATGGCTTATGTTGAATTATCAGTTTGAGTGTTGTGGTCCCTATAGTTTGGATGAGGACGGGGAAGACCTCAAAGGAACCAAGTCGTGGGAATTTTATAAAAGCACCAAGTGGTACATTACCAAAATACCAAGTAAGTTAACAGTGCAACCAGTTCTCCTACGCCAACAAGCTTACACTAGGTTAATTCAGAAAACAGGGTCATAAAGAAATGAATACTGATTCTGATCAATCTAGTGTTAGCAAGGCATAGAAAAAACATTGTCAAGCTTCTCAAATGCTAGAACTTGGACTAAACTGATTTGAATCTCTCTGGTGAATTTTAGCTTTCTTTCCAATTAAAAAAAGAATAAAATTGATGCTATCAAAAGTTGAAAAAATTCAAGGCTAAATTGAGAATTCAGGGTCAAGATGAGCAAGTATACACATAAATCTGAAGGTGATGAATTTGTCAACTTTCCCTTTGCTAGACACTGTTTATACATCTTCATAGTTGATCTCATATTTTATGAGAGAAGTGAAATCCAAAATATTTTACTTGATATTTTAATTAGAAACATCAGTTGAGATTTATAGTTGAAAAATTCATATGTTTGAAGATGAATAAAATGATGTCGATCTTTACTGAGGGTTGTATCTCCTGTATTAAGATCATACAGTGATTCCTGTAGGCATAATAGAGATTTCAACTCGGCATACTTTGGGACTTTGTCAAAGGTCTTTTCAGTGTTCAGCACCTTGTGTAAGTTGTGTTAGGTACCGTAAACCATCTTTTATTCACATGTGAGTTTCAACTTGTGACTATTTATCATCGTTAACCATTTATTTTGCTTTGTATTTGAGGAGAATGTTTCCTCTGATTTCTAACTAATATAGTTTGTTAAAACTACTTAAGATAAAGTTATCAAAAATCATATTGCCATCAAGATCACTTACTAAGATAACTTATTTGAGAAGCTTGTACAATGATAGGCATTTACCAGTAGATAGACAACTTGATCTGTGGATGGGCAAAGGGAGATAAATGCATGAGAACTATAGAATAAGGTGATGGAGATTCAGAGTTACGGTTCCTTTATTTGTTAAGCATGATAGGCAGGGTTACGCTGCTAGACAGATTGTTAATGTTTAATTGATCCCTGGTTCTGGTTAGCTGAGGATAGCCAGTTCAAGGTACAGACACCCAGACAGGTGAGAGGCAGGGCATGGTTTACTGAGGAGATGGTATGCATGCACCCGCTGTTACAGGGCCGCTTCACTAATGTTAGCATTCTGCTCTCTATCAGTTATATGGCGGTCACTTTATGTTATTTGCTTGATTTTGTTTTTAAAATTTATGTTGTTTGAAGGATGTCATTATATTTTTGTGCATTTTGATTCGATCTTCACTCATTGCATGTAATCTGAATGGTATCATTTTCCTTCTTTTGTTTTAATATTAACTTGTTCATTAGTGTAATCAACTTTCACAACACCTAAAGGAAGTTGTTCCATTTAATAACTTTTTTTCATTATATTTTTTTACTCTAGATTTTTCATGCCTAATTTCTGAGCCATTAAATTCATTCTAATCAGATAGAATTTCATTTTCTGAAATTCATATTTAAAAATTTGTTTCTCATCTTTTTTGATTCTTAATTACAATCATTGTCTATATGTTTAGATCATTGTCTTTTATAGCTAGTATTGTCTTCTAGTGTGATTTTATGCTTCAATGGTTATATGATTAATAAACAAATATATACTTACTGTTACTTGATCAATTATCAGTCATACTCGTAAGTGTCTTCTTTTAACTTGACAAAACTGCATTCTGAAAGAAAATAATGAAATTTTCAATCTTTTTATTTAAATTTGATGTGTGAATCATGTTTATTTCTAGTTTTAATTCACCCTTTATATTTGTTGTAACAGAATACCCTATGGTCCCTGAAAGTTGTTGTATAGAGGGGGCAGACAAACAAAAGTGTCAAGGTCAAACTATCATTAAAGGACCCCCAAACTATGGGCCGGCCAATTTGCCTAAAAAATATGAATCCCACCTTTACACTGAGGTAATCACTAAACTTTTATAATAAAAACATATATCCTTTATGTTAAAAGATATTAATATTTTAATTTTAAATTTTTTAAACTGTTCATTGTTCTTTTAAAAAGAAACATACTTTATATAAATTACTATGTTTTACAGGGCTGTTTTGAGAAGGTGGTTCATTATTTAGCAGAGTCTGTCCTGATTCTCGGAGGGGTGGCCTTTGGAGTACCTCTCTTTCTGGTAAGTCAACAGAAATGGAAATATATAATGTAACAATGACACTGCAGACTGTAGCATCCCCTCAAATTTAACTTTATTTAAAAAAGCTGGATTTTCCTATCACTCACTTTATCCCTGGACCCTGGAAGATGTCATGATTTGGAAAAAAAACTGAATCTTACACCATCTGGTAAAACTTCCATATCAGTTTGACTGAATATGGATTTTCTATTCTTGAGAGGAATATTTTTAGAGATTTTTCCTATTAATATCCACTTAAAAAACTTTGATTGCCAATAGTGTGCCATAGCCAGTCTAGTGGATCGAGATTTGAACTAATTTAATTGTGCACTATGCCAATACTTCATGGCTTATCGTTCCTTGTTATCTTTTAGCACGCAAAACATTGTATAAATTACGCCATTGTCATTTTGTATCACAACAAATTTTAAACATAAACAAACCTGAGCATTTACCATGAGTGTGTTTTGTATTAGGTATAACCTTGTACCTCGATACATTTCTATGATTATAATGAATCATGGACCAATCTCTTTGTGATTTTCTTCTTTGATATTATGGAGATAATTTTGTTAATACTATTTTTTGTGTTGTTGACTGACATAAAGATTTGTTTATTGTGTAGTTGATATTCCATAAACAGCGTTTAACTAGACGTACAGGTGCAATCTGTTTTCAATTGCTTTTTTTTCCATTTTGCCTTGTTTATGTACAAATGAGAGTTTATTTCTAATAGCATTTGTGATTGTTTTAATAATGGATTCTTACAATAAAAGACCAGCTGGATAAATATTATAACAGCGTTATCTCATTCTTGAGATAAATGAATAAAACCCTCTAGCGTCCCTTGTTAATCAATCTGAGAAGAAATATGTTGAAAAATTATTTCAGTCTATGAAAGATAACTCGTGGTCACAGATGTCATTAAGAGAGGTTATGGAACTTAGTATATAGTGTGAAATCTGTCCTACCTTTCTTGCAGTCTGTAATACTGTAGAGATTCATCATGGCTGATGATGACTTTATTTCACCCGTAAAAATCGTGTCTGTTCTGAAATAAAAGTTCATACCAATATTATTTGCAAACTGCGGAATGCGTAGGATTTCTTTCATTATCCGGATCATTTGCATCAAAATGCCAATACAGAGGTCAAGTTTCTCCCACGCATTAAATTTTTTTTACATGTATATGTGAAATAAAAGCAGTTATAGCCCAGTTGTAGACCTCCCTAATTATTGTTTCCATTATAAAGGAAATTATATATGTATATTTATAAACTTATATATAAAAAGAAAAAAGTCTCTCGCTGTGGCCTCAACTTAATATTAAGATAGTCATGATCGGGAAATAACGGAAAAATCCGTCCTCAATTTATTGTATAAATAATTCACTAACATATAGTATGAAAAATGTCAGTCAGCATTTGACTCAATGATAAATTGTATTTACTGTATTGACAATAGAACTTCTGAAATGATGACTTTAAACGAGACTGCTGATATTCTTGTTTCTTCAACTTGTTTGTCAGTAATTTACCTCGTTATAGAAATTGTTCAAACGTAGAACATACTCTTCCGTTTCGAATCAATTGAAATATATAAACTCCGCAATGCAGGTGATGAAGATATATATTGCTGCATATTTTAAAAGTAAGGGAAGTTGACGATAGACATGTTTACCATACAGCTTGGTTGTTAGATTACCATTAACGTCCTTTTCAAGTAAAATACCCAATTATGAATAATATATAATTTCCAGTTTGTTCATTACGCAAGAGCGTGCTCTACGCACGAATGATTTAAAAACCGAGACATGCTATTGAGAAATAAGATGCTGTCGCAAGGATTTCAACATCTCGCAAGATCTATCTTGTCAGCAATTGCAATCTTTCCTTAACGTTAACTAACGTTTTTTTTTTACACAAATCGTTTGGCCATTACTTTCACATTGAATTGTCTACGAATTTTTCTGTTTTACATGTACAGAGCATGAGGAGTACACGGCAGGTATGATAGATCGGCAGAGGTTGCTTACTCCTCCATGGCATCTGATCCCACCTCTGATGTGTTTAAATACATTGTCCCAATTTGTTTTTATGAACTTGATTGCCGTTTGTTTCCTTCATATCTAAATATAGCAAATGAGATCATATTGTATATATGACTGTTGTTGGTCTGTTGTGTTTGCATGTAAGACGTGTTTTATGATTTGACAACCATTACCAGTATATAACAAGGAGGGGGCAAACTTCTTTCTTCTTGAAACTTTTATATTTTACTCTTTGAATTTTGTTATGGTCAAAGAGTAAAATATAAAATCATAAACGCTACATAAACTCTGGTACTGTTACCTGACAAACAATAGCAGAGAAGGGTGCCTTACTTTATACAGCGAAAAGAGCTGAAAAATATTACTTTCACTTACTAAGAAAACATACGATTAAAACAGTTTGTTTGACGCCTTTCTCGATTTTTTTTTCATTCATATGGAAACGCCACCACTTGACTGTAAAAAGCTGCAAATTTTGTCCTATGCTCTGCACCTACGGCCACTGAGCAGTAAAAATCCTCGTGCCAGCACCTACTTACACTGGACTGCAATTTATACAGTCTCATCCGAAGGACCGGTTTCCACGTCCCCCATTGGGGGTTGAATCCACAACGTAGGATCAGCTCTTTACTTCGCGACTCTAGAGCAGACGCTCTAACCACTGCGCCATGCAGGCGACAAATGCAAATGGTAACTTAGATATACATACGTTAATATTTTGATACGTTTTATATTTCGTGGTCCAAAAATTGCATATATATGAAGTGGTAAACAAAGAAGAAGTCACCACTTGTAGAACAAGATGATACTTGTAGAAAGATGACACTTATAGAAAAAGATGAAAATAGAGAAAGAGAACATAAATGAAGGATTCGATAGTAAAGACGTGTGGCTGATCATTCTGTTTTTGTCCCTTCATTGCCTTTTTTAAACAATGAATTGTAATGAAAAGTTGCTTTAATATTCGTCACCATTTTAATATGCAAATTTATTGACCTTCATCACCATTAAAATCGCCTGTTATAGAACTGTAACTTTTTCCCCTTTTAAAATTTTGTTCACTCTCTAAGAGGACCAAACAAGAAATGAAAAGTTTTCCAATTTAAAATCTTCATCGTACTCTCTTATACATTTGTCAATTAAATAGATCAGTATAGGACAAAGTTCATGTGAGTCATAGGTAATATTGACTTAACGACTTAGTTACTGGAGATGACAGGAAACCATAACTATTATAACCTGACATTTATCAAACGAGAGACAAAAACACACTTATATTTTCTATGGATTCCTATCTCATAAGGTTCTGAGACAAAATTCATAAACCCAAATACTTAATTATAACAATCTCCTCAGTTGTGCCACAAAAAAGTTAATAATTTGAAATCGCTTACTGACACTAGAGAGATTATAATTTGTGAAAGATTTAATCGTTTTTGTAAATGATTATTTCTTGGAAGGATTTTTGGCCCCAAATCGACATCATCCATAAACACATTTTGACAAAAGTTCTGACAAAATCGTGCTAAACGACTGCCATTACCCTCAGCAAACAAAGTTCATCCCCGAATATATTGGCTCAAGTGATAATGCCATTATTTATTCATAGGTCTTGTTAAAAAGGATAATTCATAAATGGTAGTTGATTTGATTTTGCCGTATAAATGTAATAAAATCGTCGGAAAATGGGCGTTAATTTGACTGCCTGATTTCACCAACAGGGAACGATCGATGGAGTTCTGTTTTTTGAAAACTGAAAATGACGACCGCTATTACCAAGTCAAATTCGTGCGACGTCATAATTATGTCGTAATTTGACCAGGCTGGTTCATCCTCTGTTGGCGATATTTACACCTACTTAAGCCAGTTAATTCTAAGTCCGTGTCTTTTGATGATTTTTGTTCTCGGGAAGTTAACCGTCCAATTCCTGATGTCTGACAGACAACTTCAAAGACCCCTGTCCTTTATACCAACGTTTACTCAAACAACATATGAAATGTTTAAATCGATGTTGGGGCAATATTTTTGCGCTGGAAGCCTTTCATTTTTGATTTATAATCCTCTTTCCGGGATAAAAATTAAATAAATATCGTTTATTCATTGGCCATTATTGCTTCTTAGTTCTAATTAAATTGAATGGACCCCGCGGGAGCCCGAGCATCGGAAGCCATGGCCCAGGGGAACCGAAACCTTTTTCAATGAATTTACGTCTGAAATACCATAGCTTTATAAACGAGGTTTATGAAATTAAGCTAATGGAAATGGAAAAAGCTTGCAGATGAAATGGAATATGGTAGATTTACGAATGCATTAATATTTTTGCCTGGTAGAGCATCACTATAAAAAAAAATACGACCGATGTCGGAGTGCCATATAATATGTCTTCCATTCCATTACACTCGGCAATGGCGTCAGTCACGGGAACATATTGTGAAAATTATTTATGGCTGATTATACAAAGACAACGAATCAGATGAAGTAATGGCGGTCGAATATCCCACTTAATATGCAGAAATATTCCGCAACAAAGTGACTTTTAATTACCCGTTGAAATATTTGGTATTTATAAATATTGAATTCCAAAACTTTTAAACATGGGGTAAATTGATTACGCATTGCATTAATAACAATCAATCTTCTACTCCGAAACCAGGAGATTCCCGATTTTATCACTTGTTTTAAATATGAATAACTTAATTTGTTTTTAAATCAGGAAACTTAGAACTTTTTTCTGGAAGGAGAAATATTGACAATTAAAGTAATTCAATTTACATTTGTTTTCAATATTTTATAAATGTATTGTAAGGAGAGAATATTCAATGCTTTTTATTGGATTTGGAATTTATTTCACTCGTATGAAGGACTTTTGGTGTTTTCACGTGGACAAAGAACGAGTGTTAGTATCTAGTAGGGGGAAAGTTTCCAAAAACTGCACCTGAACCGTCGAGTCCTCGGCCAGGTCCATTTCCTTTCAGACAGTTCATTCCCATAACGCGGACAGTCATCAGGAAGGAACGGCATCGCAAGGAGATCCAGATCTTCCATCAGACTGTCATATTGTAATTTTTGCATTTACTAACACCCGGTGAATTCACAAAATAACAATAAGACATGACGGCCAGGACTACAGCTTCTGTCTCCTCTGTGTCCTTTTGACTGCCAAAGTCATAGCCATCTCAATGTCTTTCTGACCGCCAAAGTCATAACCATCAAAATGTCCTTCTGACTGCCAAAGTCATAACCATCTCAATGTCCTACTGACTGCCAAAATCATAACCATCTCAATGTCCTACTGACTGCCAAAGTCATAACCATCTCAATGTCTTTCTGACTGCCAAAGTCATAACCATCTCAATGTCTTTCTGACTGCCAAAGTCATATCTAACTCGATGTCTTTCTGACTGCCAAAGTCATAACCATCTCAATGTCTTTCTGACTGCCAAAGTCATATCTAACTCGATGTCTTTCTGACTGCCAAATTCAAATCTAACTCGATGTCTTTCTGACTGCCAAATTCAAATCTAAATCGATGTCTTTCTGACTGCCAAATCCATAACCATCTCAATGTCTTTCTGACTGCCAAATTCAAATCTAACTCGATGTATTTCTGACTGCCAAAGTCATATCTAACTCGATGTCTTTCTGACTGCCAAAGTCATAACCATCTCAATGTGACTGCCAAAGTCATATCTAACTCGATGTCTTTCTGACTGCCAAAGTCATAACCATCTCAATGTCTTTCTGACTGCCAAAGTCATAATCAGCTCGATGTCCTACTGGCTATCATAGCCAAAACCAACTCGATGCCCTCCTAAAAGTCAAAGTCATAAACAACTCGCTGCCCTACCGGCTATCATAGTCATGGTGCTAACTTCTCTTTCCCCCCTTATTCCACTCACTCCAGATGCAACTGAGGAAAAAACTTGTGCCCCAATTACAACTAGAAAATTCTGCACCTACCACCATCATGATCACTCATACAAGTTATGTCATCGGTTAAGGTCTCTTTGCTCCTTATATCACGCAACCAGTCACCAGATCAGCATATTTATTTGAGGCTCTATCACCACCATTTCCCCCATGTAATCTGGTTTAGTAGAATGTCTAGTTGTTTTGTGGTCTATACCAATGGTTGGAAATTAGTTTACTAGTATTCTCAGGGTCGATTCTCTCTGACCAGTGTTCATTGTGTCATTTTTGCGCTCCACGGGCTCCAAGTACATGTAGTTTGCTCTTCACTTCTACAAAACTTAGTCTGAGTGTCTACGATATTCTGCTCTGTTCCTATGCGATGGCGAGTTCTCTAAGGACATGGTCAAGTCCCTATATCTATATATTCCTTGGGTAAGATAACCCGGCAAGATTGCAATATATGATCATAGTTGGATGGCTTCTGAAAAAGTGGGACAACTAGGTTACTTGCATGTTATTTCCGAGATCTGACGTTTGTTGACGTGGTAAATCACTATACACGGCTCCTAATCCAATTTGCCTAACTTTTAATCTCTACCGTCTAGGTAATTTTTTTCCTTCTTCTTTTCTTGTATCCCTTTAATAAATAGTATTTGATGCCCCTGCTCATCTTGATGTTGGAAGACTTGATTCTTTTTTGTCTGGTACTGATTCATTTGTTTTCACGATTTTCTTGACTGTTTATAAATTCTTGTTTTTTATTACTTTGGAGTCTCTTGAGTCCTTGAGGGCCATTGTGAGTCGAACTTGACCAGCATTGAATTCCTCTATACCGCTGGCGTGAGAGCTCCTATAGTAAACGCATTTTGGTGGTATTGCTTTAAAGTATACTGGAGGCTCCGCGACCTAAATTTTCCTGTCCAACCTTTTTATGATGACGTTCTTCAGCATGCCTTCACATGTATTTAATAAGACTGTGGTCCATGCTTGATAAGTTTAGAGTGTATCTCGTCACCATGGATTTTTCAGCATATATCTTTGGGTGCTCTATCTTTTTTTTTAAAGACCAGGACATCTATTCACAAAAAAATCAAAACAGCTCAATTTTAAATCTTCATTCTGACCCATGTGACTGTTCCTCCACTCTTTGTACCTATCTCACCTGTAGGTATGTGTTTTCGTGGTGAAGATCAGATCCAATTTATGAAGTCTTTTCTGGGTGACTATCTGACGTTTGTCTTGGTCTTTCGTCGCCTGACTTGCGTCCTCCCGTCTTTATCAAGAGATTCATTGCCATGACGATATCTATCCTTACACTTTCACCCTTTTCAATCTACTGCCACGGTTGTGTGTACAGTCTCCCAATTTCAGATGGATCATCAATTGGTAATTTTGTTTAGTTCAGGGGGATAGTTTCAAAATTAATGCATGGTGGTACTTAAAGTGTTTCTATGCAGCACTGTATCATAGGAGTTTTCCAGATAACTGTTATAATTGTGCCCTTTGGTCTCTTGAGCTCCTTGATCAGGTGTGTGTGAGTATATATGTCCACACAATGTCCACACATCCGCCCTTATCTCTGTAGTACCTAATCGGAATGTCTAAGGTAGGAATCCTGGTCGCGAATAACCAACGTCCGCTTGGCACTTTAAAATGAAAGTTAGGGGTCTTTCGTACAAGAACTTAAAAACTGAGGTCCCGTGAAAAGGAGGGCATTGGCACAATAAAAATACCCCATTGCTCAATGGCTCTTGAGCCGAGTACAGGTGTTTTGAAGTCCTTGAACTGTATATGGCGACGTCTTTAATTATAAAGTAAAACAAAAACTCAAATGGGACATACATCATCATCATTATTATCGACGTCCTTTACACCCTGTAGTGTGTAGGGCAGCACCAAACTCCCTCTACTCTGGGCTATCCCGGGCAAGCCTCGTCCATGATCCCAGGTCTGAGGCATGGCTTTTATCTCGCTTTCTATCGTCCTTCGCCCTGTTGTTTGAAATCTATGAATTCATTCTTCTCGCATGCGCGCAAGCACTGCAGAAAAACCGTGTCTTCAACAGACAACTATTTCAAGTTTATTTTTCTTTCAAAATTTCAATGTCTCTGTGAACAATACTCAGAAAGTTTGAAAGTCTGGTGATAACGAACAATATTCATGCTCAATGTTTATTTCAACAATACTACGAGTAATCAGGGGCAGAACAAAAACGGACCTTTTAAAACATCTGAGCCGGGATTGGGTGCCATGGAGGAGTTAGCAGTCGCTGTTGACCGATCACATCCGCCACTTTTTTCACAATAACATATACTCACACTGACATCTTATAATATTTGCATCAGTAAAAATATAAATCAAAGCTATCTCCAAATAAAACAATTATGTTAACGCTTGCTATAATATGTCAAACTTTGAGTTTGGTATTACATGTAATGCAATTAAACAAGACTTCCATCTATAGTACTTTCTCCTTTATAAAACAGAAATAAAGGGACAAAAACAGATGTTAACTCTAATTGATACCAGTAATTAAACTGGGGAATATGGAAATTAATGTTCCATTGATTAATTTTCAGAAAATAATGTGAATTATGATGTTTTGCTTTAATTGCTTTTGACTAAAGCTAGATTAACAATGTGATTCTCTCAAATTCAACTCAACCTCCCCCCCCCCCCCCCCTATATATATTAAGCGTTAACTTTACAGTGTATTTGCAATCATCTTGGAGGTTGTAGATTCCTATTTCCCTGTCTTTTAAGATTTGGTTATAGAACATCTTTCATTGACGAACAAAAACACATCTAACATGTGACATTTACAGAAAAAAATATAACCAAACATACAGTTTTAAATTAAGACACTTTCTGGTGAAGATTATATAATAAGCTAAGAAATCAATTTCACAAATTATAAACGATCTTTTATCGAAACTGTTGAAAACTGATTTGCGGGTAATAAATTCATCTTTCATTGCATCTGAAAAAACAATAACGTTTTCTACATTGGCAATTTGTATTGTTGTATATGAACAACCACAAAACAGAACACAAAATAAATGTATTTCTTTCCTATTTCACATTTCTAATTTCAGTTCATTTCATTTGAACATCAACTTCAAAAAGAAAGCTATTAAAACATTCTATGGTCATCATCCTCAGGTAAGCTGATGATTGCGCGAAGAAGCTTTGATTTTATAAAGGTTTTTGACTATAAGAGAAAGCACTGATTCTATATAAATCTGTAAAAGACGTCTTTACCGGTCTGTATGTGTTACCTGTGCGTGCACGTCCGTCATACCTGTCACACCTACGGTCAGGTGTAATATTTCTGAACAGATTCCCGTTTTGAACATTTTCATCAATAATTTTACAAATTAAATTACTAGAATTCTACTTAAGACACAGAGGTATCGTTTGTCACAAAGCCAAATGATGACAGCATTCATCTCTTCCTCCGGTAAATGCTCAGGTAGAATAAGACACGAGGTGTCGGGTAAACCAGAAATCCACAACCCGACGCTCGATAAAACAATAACGCTCGACAAGGGTTGGAGAAGAGAGGAAAATTTATCTCTAATCCATTATCTACAGAGCATATATGCATGAGAATCTTAACAATTCTCACAAAGAAAAGCCATTTACTAATATTTCAGCGCTGACGAAGAGGTGTTTCATTACGGGAACACCTCCTAGATTGTTTTTATATGACCGCATGAAACAACCGTTGACAGTGGCCAAAACAATAAAGCATCTAAAACCCCCCAGAAATACCCTAGGGAACATGCGCGTGAAATTCCGCAGTCTGCGCCTGTTGGGTAAATTGAGCCCAGTCTGGTCTAGGTGTACATGTACATAATATAGACCAGTTCTTAGATATATATCAAAAGAATATACAGTAATAAACCTCGATCAATTATTCAAAGGTAAGATTTCTTAGTCTCGTGATCAATAAAGCTTACTTTACATAAACATATATAGTATAATACTTAACCATACAAAAATGGAATGCTTAAAAAACTGAGATATTGGCTAAAAAATTAAGTGACAAAATTTCTCACTTCCAGAACTTAGAATGATCTCCCGCCTGATTTCTATTACAGAGTTCTTACCGTCAGTCTGTGAGCCTTGGTCGTGACCATTCTCTGGGTTTTCTGTACGTACTTTCTCTGGGACGTTTGTATTACTTTGACCAAACATTCACACGAACTCAAAGTATACGGAAGTTGCCTCTTTTGGATAATGTGTTAAATTGAAATAAACAGATGCGGCAGCGAATTTATTGAATTATTTAGTTTCGAACTGCGACAAAGGGCGTGCGCCTGGATTATTAATGGACGAATCGGGCAGAAGATTGGATGCACTACAACGCGGGGTGCGCGGCAATCTCCAGGCGACACTACGTGTGTATTTGGATGTAATGAAATTTGGAAGGTGACTCCGCTATTTGTAATTAAGTGTTAGTTGTCTTTACAATTATCATTTAACATTTGTCGCAGGTTTATAAACTTTTGTGAAATTCAACACCCTTTCTACTCGTGGGAATGTTTTCCGATGTTGGAAATTGCGCGATGTCCTTTGAATGAAGCCACATGTTTCTTATTAGCCGTCAAGTGCCGCAGTCTTGAAAGTTTCACCAAAACATTATTTTCAGGCAGTGGTTTCTAATAATTTGGAATGGCAGAATTTAATGAAGTATTTGAGGTAAGTTTCTTTTTTTTTATTTCATATCAGGAAACTTGTCAGGATTAAGAATTGAGATATTTGTTTACTAGTAATGATGTAAGAGATTACGAACTGGACAAAAGAAACACCATCGGGGGCAGCGAACGAGGCACAACATGGCCACTTTATCGCTGGACCCCATCAGATATTGGGGGATCGGCACAGGGGTCAGGTTTACCCACCAAACCGAGAAGTCTGGAAGTCGTTTAGTTCTGATACATACAGAATACGGAAAATTAATTTAAGGAATCATTGTTCTAAAGAAAATTAATTTCTTGTTTAAAGACAGGAAATCAAAATTTTTCGAAGACGTAATGTATCCATTTCAATTTCGCCATATATCATTAAGGATTGGTAAAGAGGAAATGGTCAGTTTGAACACTCCAATTTAATTAATAATTGATACGAATAGATATTGAAATGGCCGTGTTAATGATAGAGCCAGCGGTCTTAATTGATGGTCGATAATCGGACCTTATCGTGATGTGTATTGGCAATTACCCTTAATTTATTCATGTACACATTATTCGATAAGCATTATGAAAGGCACAGGAATTTACGAACATCTGGTGATAAAATATGTAATTTACAAAGAATGAAAGGTTATTTTTTCTCGTCCAAAATATATTGACGATTAGGGTTTCGTGAAATATTCATATCCTATTATAGTCTATTTATGTTTATACCAGATTCGCTCTTATTTATACCATCATTCACCAAAAGAAGGATACTGTTCTTAGAACGAATATACTTGGACTAAAACGTTAATCCTTCTGGCTGTAGCTTGTCTTCTCAGTAAAAACAGATTTAAACTGATGTTAACTTATGTTAGGGAGTACTAGTATTATGGGCTTCTAAAGAATTGTAGGGGGGGGGGGGGCAGAGAGGAGATAACCCGAAATAGTTTCGTCGATATGTACTATATATATTATAATGCTACCTAATAAATTGTGTTCTGATGACTTTTTTTCGCTTGTCATCAAACTTTTGGTTTGATAGTGCGATGGGTGCCCAATCATAATGATGAATTGTGCCCTCTTTTTTTTTTTACTTAAAAGTCTTCTTACGCGGGGCCCGAATGAGGATAAGACGGATAAGACAGGGAGAAATACGTGTATGATAGGAGACAGTCACAGGGAAATGTTAATCGAGGATTTTCTCAATTGCCCTTTACAAGTGAGGGGAGCGATTGTTTCATCATTGATCTGAGCCCATCATTGGTGATCCAGGTGGATGGGGATTTCTCCCACATCAAAGGAATATGAATAAAACCTGAAAGACGCTGAGAACAATGTCTTTAACAGAAGAGGATCAATAGCAAGGGAGGGATTGATTAAAGTTGATCACAATCAATCTGCCATAAGTACATTGTTTGGCAAGGGAAGGGAATGTATTATACACGTCTTGCAGAATCAAAAGAATATTTAATGGGCATCCCAAGATTTTTTCGAACAATACCCGACCAACACGAAATTATGCATGCGTGTGAGCAAGAAAGTAAGGGGGAATTTTTACAGAATTCGCTAGGATACACAATCAATTGGAATCCCCATAATTAAGGGGGCTTGCATTGAAATCTGGTCAAAATTTTTGATATTCTGCATCAGACACATTGGTTGGTTATGGCCTGTATAAAATAGAAAACGAGGAAATTGTGAGATTTAAGAGAGGGAAAAGTTTAATGGTGATATAAGGTTGCAATTTGTATTTCCAGAATAAAGATACAGATTGAGAAATTATTTTAAGGGGGGGGGGGGGGGGGGGGGGGGGGGGTAGGTGTAATATTAGTTATTAGGTTACAGATTAGTTTAGGAATTTCAAAAAAACTGCCAGGGTGTACTATTGCAATCAAAAATGTTACAAAAAGTATCGGATAATTTGATTGTGATGTTGTAAGAACAGTATGAATGAAGTGCCCCCTTTGTTGACCAATAGTGACGTCATCTTGTCCGGATGTGCCCTCTCCAGCGAAAACAATTTGATCGGATGGAGTTAATGGTTTATAGATGTAAAACATTTCCAGCTAATAAAAGAATTGTACCTCAACATCACTATAAAACACAAACAAACAAAAATATCGGGGATAGAATTCAATACTAGTGTTTACTTAGTAGAAGTAAGTACAGGGGGGAATGGAGATCGATGGAAGGGGATAAAAGATGAGTGTTGTGGTTAAAACTGTCCTGACAAAATGTAAACTCGACAAAGAGCCCCTAATAACTGTGTCAATCAGAGTTCTTGACTGTGTCAACACAAAGTTACATGCTCTATTGAGGGGTTTTCTGATTTATTGCCAGCCTCAGTGTCAAACTTGACTTCTCTGAATGCTGAAGCACAATGACTTACTGAATCCCCAATCGTGTTATAGTACCGATCTACAGTAAACATGATTTATGGCTAGTCAATAAAGTATCTTTTATCTCGAATTTTAATTCAATTCAAGTTTTAATATGATAAAAATCATCTGATTTGGGAGGTGATTGTAGATATTTTTGGACACTTTCATTTTGCAACTTTTTGTTATCATACGACCACTTTTTAGTGAATCTGATGAGATTTGTCAAAATCATAATAAATCTGTGTTGCTATTGAAGCGCGACGTATTTAAGATAACAAAAAGTGAGTGACCTTTGACTCGGGGGGCCTCAGGGGGATGTTTTCCTGGTCGATGGTCTGTATTATAAGGAGGGGCAATGCCTTTTGTGTCACAATTTATATATTTCATTCGGACTTTTAAGGAGATCTTGTCGACTAACAGGAAATTATAAAATATTACGCCAGAAAACTAGAAAAGTCATGAATTCGGAGTCACATGAGAAGATGAATATAAAGTTGTTTACAGCATATTAATTCGCTTGTAATTAATTACTTATTTATCAAGACAGGTAAAAACATGGTATGACAGATTGTATCTGAAAAAACGCGAGTGTTTTACTTAAACACATTAATATTAAGTTGCTTTGAGCTTTTGTCAAAAGGACTATGAACTCAAGAGTAAGATTTTAAAAAATGTACTCATTTGAAAAAAAAAATCAATTTTGAAACTTAATATGTGAAAAAACGGCTTTTTTGTGAAAAGCACAGATCTTCTTTATCCGGTGTCTTGTTTGTATTCTTTTTGAAATGAAAGCCCCTTGCCACTCCCAATTTCATTGATTTTCTCGTCGTTACCTGTCTAAGGTGCAGTGTGCACCGCTATAGGCAGGTGTGTTACCTGGCAAACCGTTTTCTTTCTGAAATCTTTTGGCGTCTATAGCTAATTTAAAAAGAATCTATTTTTGAAATAATTATTTTGACTGGCTGTGTATTTCAAGTTTTAAAATTAATTCAAGCAATGTTTTTCGTAATATATTCTCCTCTTCTCTTTAGTTTTCTCATATTTGTAATTCCATGATATATGAAACATATAAAAAAGATTTCGTAATGAAATGCACTTAAGCCACATCACTCTAGAAACATCCGGTGTTCTCCATGTGACGATTTTTGACGCCTCATTTTGTCAATTTGTCCCAAACGAGTATGACGTCTAAATTGAACCATTCAATAGAACTGACCACGGGTAAAGTAGCTAGCCTGGTCAAGAATTGCGAGGCCAATATCCAGAGGTCACTCGGCCCCACAGACACCTTAGAGCGCGTAAGTCTATTTATTTCACTTGCGCCAATTTTTTCTTCTTCACGATATTGGAGGGTATTTTGTTCCCTTCCACGAGTAAAGAAAAGGAACCATTACACAATACTAACAATATAGGGCCTATATTTTTTTATTATATAAAGAATACCATTTTTGTAAAATTACCATATTTTATGTGTGCAGTATTGTAGATGTTTGGTCAAAATTTCCCTTTCTATCTTTGTGTTTATATGATTTGAGCATGATTCTTGTTTCACTATGCCAGAAAACATTAAAAATCGTAGAAACAAAAAACTTAACGATGAAATATCTGTGAATGCAGTAAGGCTGATGGTATTTAGTCAAGAGACCACTTCAGCCCTCATGTTTCGGCAGCGTTTATTTTCCCTACTTAAAAATGAAGGAGTGATGACAAATGAACGAATTCTGTTGCTTTCTAAAATATGAATCCCCATTGCGTCATGGTTTGTTCTTTCTTCAGCAGCTGCTCCATTGAAAAGGAAGAACCCTCTTTGTTGAAATGTCCGACGATGCTGAAGTTGGCGAATTTATGATTTTGTGCCAAAAATCGATAGCTTTATTTATTTTAACAAAGGACATTATCTAGAATTCTTCCCCCGGCTTGTTTTACTGTAAAAAAAAAAAAAAAAAAGAAAAGGTGTTGTAATTTTAGACGAATTAAGGTGCACACTGCCCCACCTCCGTAACAAATGACCTTTTCCAACATGATTGCGCGATACGTTAGAATCCAAAATGAAAATTTGTAGTATATACATGAATTTTAAAAAACAGTAAGTTTTTGAGGTATATACGTATATGTATTTTTACGGCTTGATTTTCAGAGACTGGTGTGTACCTCTGATCAGATTACACTATACATAAGTACACTGTATCTTCATCTCCATTTTCGTTGTCATTTTAGCCTCTAAAGAAAAGTACAAACCATAAGAAGAAATACAGCACCACCTCCAATGACACATCACAGAGAGTTAGGCGGATCCATGTCCGCGCGGCGCGGAGGAAGAAGGACCGCTGCTTCCACTATTTGGCGGGGGTCCTACACTGCTACAACGTCTTTCTGTTGGTGAGTTCTTACAGAATTTATTGCCACCTTAAACATGTACTAATAACATCTGAAACATTAATATCATCATAAAAAAAATCAGAAATTCCATTTATTTTGACTTTACTGGAGTAAAACTTAATACAACAGCTACCCTGACATGTGTAAATTAAAAACTTAATGACACCTCTGTACGTAATGAGATAGTTGATTACATGTATATGCCGTCCTGTTTGTTTTATTTACTGTTCGGTTTGCTTTATCTTGAAACAATTTCAAAAAGTTAAAGGTAAGTTACATTAAGATACTAAAAAAGACATTTATTGATAAATTTTGCTTTTTTAAATCGCCCATTCTCAGACGAGGCGTATTGCTTGATTGTACATGTGTAATGTTCACCTCTGTCTGTCTGTTAGCTTTATCGTGCGCGGATTTAAATCTCAGAGAATACAGTGACCAAAAGTTGTCAGTTTGGAGTTTTAGCTCACCTGAGCCGAAGGCGTCCGTCCTTCTGTAAACTTATCACTTTCTAACTTTTCAAGAACCACTGGGCCAGTTTCAATTAAACTTACAATAAAGTATCCTCTTGTCAAATATATTCAAGTATTCAAATGAAGGGCCATGCCTTCAGAGGCGAGATGATGGCAAAATATTAAAAAAATAAAGCTACTGTCAGAGCCAAAAATATAAAACTAATGTGGAAGCATCCTCAGGTAGTGTTTATTAATTCAAATATGTTCAAATCATGATCTCTGGGGGTAAAATGGGCCACAATGGGTGCTCAAAGTTGTACATTGGGATACTAACGGAAACATTTTTTAAAATACTCTTTACAAAAATAGCAAAGATTTGCTTATTCTTGTTTATTTGGGATGACGTGAAACTGAGCAATGTCATTGGAATTAGTTGGAAATATAAGATTTTTACCCAGCCTTCGTATATAAAGATGAATGTGTATTGGTGATTGTAGGATATTAGAAGTAATGTTGACGGGTTGACGGCTGCTTTTTTATTTGACGTTTACCGTATTAACGTTGTAAATATTAATGGGCTTTACGTTATTGCAGCATCAGGAGATATAGGGTGGTCAAAGACTTTTAACGAGTTTCTTCAGGATAAACGAGAGTTTATTTAATCTCTGTTCGCTTGTTTAGGCAAGGCAATTTATCCCAGTTCTGTTTTTATAAAAAATGCACTTATATTGATGTTATTATATATCATGACTATTTACGGTGTTTAGAGAATTACATAGTGCTTACATAGGACTGTTCTGGCGTTACTGGCACAGGAATAAAAAGAATTTCAGCCAGTTTGGTAACATTGAAGTCCCCTGAGAGTCCTCAAAATTATCATTTTTGTTCGACTCTACGTCTTTAGCTGGCGTCTATAAACATCTACACTGTTTAGTTAATGTTACTGGAATAAATACCAAAGCAAATTGAATCAAAATACGGCATCGACATTCACCTGCTCTTTTTATTGTTAAGTGTGGCAAATGTATTGTGCACAAATCAATTCTCACCATAGTCACTTACTGCATTTATTTGTATATACTGCTTAGCAAAGGGACATATGATTTTGATTTTCAGTAAAAGACATGATGCCCGGTATCACTCAAATTGATTTGAAATTCATTCATTGGTTTTCGTGGATTGGTTGCTAATTTTAAGAAGAAAGTTTTTTCAACTCATTTTCCCATGGTATTTTCATGTACTTTGAAGGATAAATTGCATTAACGAGAGAAATGTTTTATTAAGAGAAAATTAACTTTTCTGTTTAACACAATAGGCCTTCATCTTTTTATTATGCAGCAATTATTTTTATCAATTTTATCGTTCTATTTGTATAGGCTCTAACTTATTGAATTAAAAAATCTGCATTAATTTAGATATTATCCAATACTAAGCAAGAGGCTTTCTATAAGGATGTTTATAAACTTCCCCCATTGACTGTAAAACACATAAATCCGAATTAATCCCAAAAGCAATAAAACTTCATTAACAGGACAAAGAAGAAAACTTTGCAGGTGTTGGTTTTAATGATAAATATCCCACCTCTGCTTTTGTCTACTTGCCATTGATTTCTAGTCCAGGACCGTGATGTACAAATAGGCCCAGTTGCGTGCACTTGCTTCTTTTGGCCTGAGCACGGGGATATGTGATATTTTAATTAATCTCCTAGAGTGATGGATTTCTTGTCTCAACACTATATTTCAGCGCACTGACATTTTATTAAATCATTCCTTTACACGAGCCCCTGTTTTCCGCTCGGATATTCTTTTGTAATCATTTTCAGATTTATTGTGTTTTTTCGTATTCTGCGAGGGGTTTCTTCAATTATCGCGTCCACGTATGAATGATGACGTTCTGAGAGGTTCTGGTGAGATGGGTGAAGGGGTCTGGTAAATGTAGACAGTTTCCAGCCGAAATGGCAATCAAAGTTTCAAAAAAAGTCATATGTTAATTGAACTGTCATGCAAACAAAACTTATGAACAAGTACACATGGGCTACTTCTATTCCTGTAATGGACCCCTATGTCACCTCTGACGTCACTTGCATATATTACGGTTTTCATTTTCAAAATAGACCAAGCTTACATGTATTTTATCAATATTGGTATGATTATTTGATATGAAAGTTTAAGGGGAAAGAAGCAAAATGCAGCAATTTTTTAAATGTTTTTCTGAGTTAAATAAAAGAGAGAGAGAAACGATTTTTCTGTGGATCGCAAACCGCACCCCTCCTTCTCTTTAATTTGCATATTTTTGGGTTAATTCCAAATTGTGTACTGAAATGATAATAAATAAATTCAGACATGAATGATTTTCATCCAGTAAAAATAAATAAAAACTCATTCTTTTTAGCCACCATTTCCGTGAATCACGAAAAATAGTATTTCAAAATGTGTTTATTTTCAACTCATAAACGCGTCAAACTTCCGAACTCCTGGTTGTGTTTCTCAATTATTTTATGCACGTAGAATCTCTCCGACGAAGATACGTAAAATTGTTTCTGACAACTCCTTAAAGTAAATCAATTGCCTAAGCGTGAGATACGAGGAAACTTTCGGACGGAAGGAGAGAATGCGGAATTCCCGCTTGTTTTCTATGAAGTTTCACGTCATAAATTGATTCGGTGGGGGTCTCTGGGGACCCGGTCTACATTAGAATCCCCAAAATTATGAGACGGGGAGATAATGATTTGTTAAGTCCTAATCACGTGACAATGCTAGTGTTTATTATCAGTCCGAATTGTCGGATTATGTCACATCTCATTAAATATGAACGAAGTCGAGAAGCTGTATGTATATGATTTATACACAGGATCAATGGCCTCTCGTCACAAAGAGGATAAAGTATGTACTTTGTCCGGAACAGGGCACGGTCTGCACTCCTGATCAAAGCAAGCGACGGGTTAGCGAGACCCTGTCCGGGACAATGTTGTCCATGCGTTGGACATTTATTTTTAGTATCTATTTCTATATCTACATTGTGAACAACCATAAATTGGTAAAGTTCATACATTCAAATTATATTAACCTTGAATGAACCATTTGCTAAAATTAGTTTTTCTTGCCTCTTGTAATGTACGTAAAAATCCTAGCACTCTTATGACGTCACAATATGATCGTGTTCGATTGAGGAAACTTTGTAGATCAATATGACCCACTTCATTATCTGACATGATGTAGCTAGTCAATATGAATCAGTACGCTGGTTAGGTTTTTCTTTTTAATCCTCTTCACCCAATTACAGAAGACATGAATTGTCAAGTGTTTTTTGTAACCGGAATGTCACCGGAAGTCAATCCCAGGTGATGAGTCTGACAAATGACCACATTGCCGAAGATTTATAACTCAAGACACCCTCTTTATGTCTGTCATAAATGATGACTTCCAATTGTAATCCCAGGCCCAAAGTCCTTTAAGGTCAAACAAGATGGACCTATAAGGTCTTTGAAAATCCCAATTGAAAACTTGATGTATAGAACCCCACAGAAGAACAATTAATTCCCTACTTGTTTTTCTGGTTTATCTGATGAATTACTCTCTTCCTTTATGTCAGATAATAATTTTTTCTCGTTTTCTTGACGTAGGTTCTAGGCTCAGGAGTGGTTGGGTCGGGGATATGGCTGCTGGTAAAGGATTACAATGCTCGGGAGCTGTCCGCCCTCTTCAACATTTTTCACCTAGAATACATGGCCTACTTTCTGACCTGCGGGGGCGGGGCCGTGTTCATCCTGGCCTTTTGTGGATGTTGTGGAACGATGAAGAAAGAAAAGTTTGTTCTTGGATTTGTAAGTAATAAAATATCTATACTTACAGTACACTGTTGGCAAACAGGAAATTTTATTAGTTTCAACATTACTCTTCTTGCTATTTGCAAAGTTTGTCTGTAATTTTGATATACGATTAAAGTCGTCAGGATGTTTTACTTGGGCTGATATTTGTTGGGATACAGCTATTGACTAGTATTTTTACTCTAAAGTCTATTTTTTTCTTCACAGTATGGTGGAGTGCTGACGTTGGTACTAGCTTTGCTGGTTGGTGGGAGTGTAATGGGATTTATTCTAAAAGGAAAAGTAAGATAACTCCTGTCATATATTTAACAATAACCCGGAAATGTCACTAATACCCCTTCAATTTTACGTCATACTAGTATACTGTGTGTATCATTTAAAAGGAAAATGTTACATTGCCCTTTTTATGACATCATGTAATAAGGTACTCGTTTTGATCTCGAGTTTTTTCCCTTATAACTGAAAAAAGATAACATAATTCCAAGTCTTCAACGGAATTTGAATAAAATTACCGTCAACTCGTTATAAGCGAGTTCCATATAACCGAATTTTACTGTACATGTGTATCACATCAATCCTCGTCATCTAGAACTCAAAAGTGTCATGTAAAAAAATCTATATCCGATAATTCAAGAAAATAAAGATGAAAAATGAAAATACGTAACTTATATTAATCCGTGTTTGGATTGTCATCTTATTTTGACATATCCTTATCTGATAATCGAGAATGACGAGATAACGATGTTTTAGATCTGAAATTCAACTATAGTACCTGGAATGTTACATATTTCTTTAATTGTGTCAGTTAAAGTCTATTACATTTGTCGTCAATTAGCGATCGAGTTTATAGGACTAGGGTCATGTACTAAATATCTTAAAAATTGAAAGCTATTAATGTTTTCATTCATCACGCAGACGTGAAATTATCACAAATTTATTTTATGTAAGTCCCTTATTTGATATCCTCCTGAAAAAAGTACATGCCTATTGTTTATCCAGTTAACGATGTATGGTAGTTATTAAGTTATACCTCAGTTTATCGATAGTAATATCCCGGTTTATCGGTGTATGCTACTAACATCCCGGTATATCGAAATATTAAAATAATATTCCGATATATCGGTGTAAAAAAGTAATATCAGGGTGTATCGGTGTATCATAGTATCGCAGTATTACCATATATGATAGGAATATCCAGATGTAATATTTCGGTATATCGGTGTATGGTAGTAATATCCTGCTATATCGTTGTATGATATAATATATTCAGGTTTATCGGTACATCGATTATGAACGTTCCTGTTTTCTTTCCAGCTTGATGAAGACATTAAGATGGAGTTTCAGTATACATTGGAGAGACAATATGGCGTTGATCTGAACAAAAATTCAGCAAATAATCTTATAACAGACGCCTGGGACGCCATGCAGAGAACGGTAAGAGTACAGACCTTAAAATAGAAGGCACACGTAGATAGGCCTTTTATCTAAACCATATAGAGTCCCCTGAAATTATATGCACAAACCTATTGTAAAAAATATGGAAACTCGTAAATTGATTGTAAAAACGTTTTATGAAAATTATTTTCACGTTTAATTTAGTTGTAAGTGTGGGCATGAAAGACTCTTACAAATATTTTCTGAAAATTGTATTTATGTTTACATTATTTCTTCATAGATAGAAAAAAAACCAATGAATTAAGACTAGTTCTAAGGTCTGTAAATCCTGTAAAATCAGGCATATACGTACATGTATATCTATAACTATTTTAGCAGATATTTTGTAGTTATTATCATTTACACTGAATGTTGACAATTTTTTTTTAAATTTCAGCTCAAATGCTGCGGTGCATACGGCGACAAAGATTCACAAACGTCCTGGGCATTTTATAGAAACACAGATTGGTACATTAAACGACCAACACATATAAGTAAGTAATATGTCTACCTGTATTGATGTAGACAATACAGCTGTAATATATGTCGCTTTGATGCCACGTTTCTTCAGAATTTATTAAACTACTACACTAGTAGATCACATTACTGTTCGTGCATGATGCTTTATAACTGTTCATAACACAGGCACCTGACTAATAATAGGTATGGGTATATTTTTTTTATTAAAAGAAAAATAAGTAACGTCAGGTGCCTGTGGTTCATAATACCTTTAGTCTCAGTTCAATTTGGTCAATGAAAAATAATCTAATGCCGATAAGACAGGTATATGACGCCATTTCTTTTCTTCCAGTGTATCCATTTGTGCCCAAAAGCTGCTGTGTCCCCGGGATGAACATATTTGACTGTCAAGGAATCCGAAATGAATTTAATGGTTACCCCGTGAGGGCACCCCCGCCCGCCAGAGGCACGGTGGAGAATCCTAGCTTGTATAAGGAGGTAAGATATTTTGTTATATCCTCATCGTAATATAGCTACCTTCGAGCTAGCGGTAATACATAGATATAACGGATTACGGATATAGCGAAGTAATTTCATAGGTCCCGGTGATTCATTATAACCGAGTTTTACTGTATTGTGCAGATGGACCACAATATGTGTAGTACTTAAGGTTAGGGACATTGTCAACAATATTAGAAGATAATGTTTTTTAAAGTAATGGCATTACATGGATGCAGGGGTCAAGAGGGGGGAAGGGGGGGGGGTAAAACTTAATGCTACCGCTATTCAAAATGGATTTAAAACGATTTATTTTCAACATAGACTCCCGACGTCAAATTGTTCATCACAAAAGATAGACGGCTTTCAGTAATACAGAAATTGCTTAGAAATGCCTGGATATCCCCTTGATATATATATTTTTTTTCAATTCCAGGGCTGCTACGACAAGGCCTTAGAGTACATCAAACAACATTCCTTATACATTACAATAGGGTGTGCTACTGTGCCATTGCTTTTGGTTTGTATAGTATTTCTTGTAAATAGTCAAGCTGTAAATTGTACTTAACTATAGTATTGACGTTTACGGTTATCTTGTGTTTGAAATACTGGTTCAGCGTGTTATCAAACTGCATTCAATGTCTCATTTCCTTATTCTTTTTTCAGTTGGTTGGGATTGTTGTTTCGTGTTATATGTGCTGTATCGTTAAAAATGACGACGATGACGAAGAAGAAGACGAGGAAAACGAAGCACATGTTTGATGACATTGTCACTAATTAATCATTCCGTCCGGGGTCAAGACCTCTTATCTAGTCTTCCAAGGTCAAGGACATTAAGGACAAAGTGCCTAAATGATACTGCATTCAATGTGACAGAGTTGGTTAAGGATATAATCCTTGCTTTGACAGAATGCATATGAGGAATTTTGTCTGACGGTGGGATTAATCGTTAAAATGATGACCGCTGTCATTGTCTCGTGGTTATGGGAATGATAATGTGTTCACAAATTTGTGAAGTCCATTTGTATTAAACTATCGTCGGCAGACATTCCACTGGCCATCAACTCGTAAAACATCGGCGTGTCGCTAGGGACAGTCGGTGTTCTTCTGCCCATTGACGCTCATGGAGAGTTAAAATGTTTTGGACGAGAGCTCGCGTGATTGGTTGTATTTATTACACATACCAAAAGATATCAAATTGTCCGCTGAGAATCAGAGGCAGAACATTGGCGGGAATTATTCACGAGGCATTTATATAAGGAATGGATAATACATTTTACGGAATGAATAAGCATGGAGTAGAGACTTTGGGCATCAAATAGAATTGCTTATGCAATACGACTATATTAGACTCCAGTTCTGGTGGCAGAGGATAGTTTTTTTTGCAATCAAAACGTTTGACTGACGGTTAACTTAATATTGAGCTGCTTTAAAAATGTGCATTGAAAAATTTTAAATTCCCTCTACATGTAATAATAGTATGATGTAGTCCCTTGAGAAATTTGAAGCTTTTAGGAATAAAACATGTACAACTTACACAATGAGCCCTAAAGATGGCGCAGGGACAATCTCAAAATTTCATGCGAATCAAGCCTATTTTCACTATTTCGCCGCAGCCGCATCTGCTTCCAGGCCCGTGCGCCTGACCTAAGCTACCACACAAATTGCAGAATAACATTTGTACATACCAATGAACAGCAAGAGATAATGGCTCAACCACCTCGTTTTCAAGCTACAATTCATCCTGTGAACCCACCCCGCTTTTCTGGTGAAATACCGGTAGAGCGAGTTTTGAGCTTAGTTTCGTATTTCTAGTCCATATCCCATATACAGTAGTAGTGACACTAAAGTGTCATATTTCAATAAAATATACAAGGCCACCAATTCCTCCCAAATGCACCCATAAAATATTCTAGCTATAAAATTACCTATAATATGCATTCAAACCCCAGGTTTCTCTATTTTTTCTATTTTTTGACCGGTACTTTATTCGAAACTATCCTCTGCCACCTCTGGAGTTGCTGTTTCTACACGTCACTGTTAAGGCGATCACTGAGTGATTCGATATACTACACGGTGCCATCATTTAGAAGATAAAAATAATTAACTTCATTGTTTGTTATGTTGTGGTTTTCCAGATATTCCTGAATTTATCTGCAGGATTGAGCCAATTTTGATTATTTTCCTCTTTTTTGTAAATTAAGTCATCAACAGGATTTTTTTTAAGTTTTAAAAACAAATTCGCCATGCTGTGGTTTTTTTTATTTATGGATTCCTTCAGGGAGATGCCCTGTTATTTAGTAATTGATATTCTCCGTTATTATTTAAATTTTGTTCATTCGAGAATTTCTAATTGTGTTTTAACTTTTTAAAAATTCTCCTATTTGCATTGCTGCGAAGCTGTAAATTTTGTGTATTTTTTAAACCTGTCTGAAAATGGACGGCGTGAATGACTTACTTTTGGTTGGATCTGAAAGCGACGGAAACTAGTTCTTTTTAAAATTTTGGCAATTTCAGGTTTGTTTTTTATGTGCAAGCTATGAGCCATTTTATCTTGTGATTATAAGGGACCATTTTTGGGACCAATTGTGAAAAAGTTTACACAATGATTGTGCAATTTATTGATGTTTTAATGCATTTATGATTTTTATAAAAGTTCCGTTTTTGTTGGGTATTCCTTTGTCTATATACCTTTATTTATGAAAAATGAATGTATTTTACTGATAATAAAAGTATCAAAAAGCATGGGGTATTCATTGAGTTATCTTACGAACTGTTTACAAAATGGTTTTTTATTGATATATATTTCCAAATCAGTGCCCTGGTTATGTTTGGGAAGCAATCAAGTCTACTTTGTGCCCCAAGGTTAAATGTTTATTTCTTCACTTATATGTCTTTAAAAATTTTTACCAAGAAAACATTTTGAGTACTCAATACTTTAAGTACTCAGATAAGAACAACCTTTCTTGGAAAGAAACTTTTCAAGTGATGTCAAAGTTCAAGCCATACAGAACTTCAGAGTGAAGTTGAGATTGGTGTCGAAGAAACATTGCGGCAAATTTGGAATATAAATGACGTTAATATCTGAAAACTGCTGCTGGTATCTAAATTTTAAAAATGTCTGTCTTAAAAGTAATTGATACAGCAATAATTTTACTTACAAAGTGATAAAAATGTTTTGTTATGTATTTTTATTTTTTTACAAAATTTCTTTTCGTTGATGAAAAATGTCCTTTCTTCTATAAGACCGCCTAGTCTGGACACATTTGCTGAAAAACCCTGTATGGTAGCACTTCCACCAAACATTAAAAAAAAGTTCTGACCAATGTTATTTTTTCAAAAAGGTCAAGGTTAAAGGTTGCTGCAGAACTGTAACTTCTCTGTTTGAGAAAATTTTGACTGATAAAGCAGAGAGCTTCAGATCCAAGCGTTGGAAAAACCTTCCATTTACGCAGCCGCTTTTTTGTTGCTCGCTTCGGGTATTACTTCTTAAAATTTCTGTTCTCCTCTGCTATAAAAGATTTTATCCGATAATTAACCATATATTTTACTCCTACTCTTTATTTACCTTTCGACGATCCAAGAGGTCCTTTAAGATTTGCATTGGGAATATCGGTTTCAACAATTCAGTCCAACGCCGATGTCCAAGGGGTCCTGTGAAAAAAGTCTTTCAAAGATCATACATTTACCGAGGAAAAAAATCAAGAGGGTCAAATATCATGAATATTGTCTCTGTACGAATGTAACAGTGGTGGGTCCAGGAATCTTAAAAAAGGGGGGGGCGACCAGTTTGGGGTCGGAATAGGGGCCCACAGCCAACCCCCAAACCCCAAGAAGAAAAAATTTAAATAATAAAATCTTATATGTATATATTTTGGACACAAAGATTTCCCCCTGGGTCCCCCTCTAAATCCGTAAAAAGATATGAGATATAAATAAAACTCGGGCGTGTTATTTCAGGACGACAGCAACGTCGACGTCGATTTTCCAAAACCTCACAGGGCTGTCTGGAACCGTTGAAAGTAGTAAAGTATATCAGGAACAGGAATAAAATATATGCTTAATTATTTGGCACTATTTTTTGAAGTGGGGGAAAGCATTTATTACAAAAAATGATACCCGAAGCGAGCGGCAAAAAAGCCGCGGCGTAAACCGAAGGTTTTTACAGCGCTTGGATCTGTAGCTCTTATTCAAACTTTTAGGATTAACTTTCAAAAAATGGAGCAAAGACACACTAATATCGAAAAATTTTATTAAGGTATATGAGAAAATGAGATGACCCTTTTTGTCCTCTTTAGTGTGTGTAGATATTTCAAAGGCGAATAATTTAATTCAGTCTTTGGAGATTTTTTTTGTAAATTATAGAGATCTTACATATAAAGTATACTTTTATTTTAGACGAAATATAAAAGAAAATGTTGATATAATTGAAATGTCATTTCATGTTTGTCGCACTTTATATATAGGCATTTCGCCCTCCTTGTTCATCCGATCCATCTTCTTTGTTAGTACACATGGTAATGTATTGTCACAAGGAGTAAACCTAGCATAAAAATATGAAAGCTCTAGTACTAACTTACCATTCGAAGGTAATGGCCGAGGATAATATTTTCAAATGTAGATCCAAATCAAATATGTTTCTGAAATACTATTGTACCAATATGGCAACTTACGGCGAAGATTTAAGTTTTTTGAATTCAAGTCAAACTCAAGGTCAAGAAATCAAAACTGTTGGTACACAATGAAAGGATTTTGTCTTATGGATTATTCCTTTGAAATATGAAAGCCCTGACACTAACCATTATAAATTGAAAAGTTTTGGAGAATTAAGTTTCTAATAAGGAGGGATTATTGTCTGATTTCTGACTAAATGTATTTACTCGTAAAGTATGTTTTTACGTTTTTTGGATGCTAAGGTAAAAGATAATAATTTATTCCCTCCACATAATTGTACAACATTGAGTATAGCAGGCCGGGGCGTAGCAACAGGAGGGGCCAGGGGGGACCTGCCCCCCCCCCCCACTTTTTTCCCCAACATAACCTTTACTATTTTAGAATATTTATTCAACCAATTTGAGCCCACAGTGGAGCATACAGAACAGTGTCCAAAATCATCACAGTTATACATATATACAAAACAGAACATAACAAACATTGTATAATGAACAGAGAGTTAGCTATCTTCTTTTAGGATGTATAAAATGTACTTTATAAGTGGCCTATGTATAATATCTGCAATATGCCTATATTGAACTATGTTGTTTTCTCTTATTAAAATTTGCATTTAAAAGTTGGCATAATAAAACAACAAACTCAGAATCTTCATTGGACATAATCCATGTAAACAGGTCAACATTGTTAAGCAGTATCAAATTAGGAAAGGTTTTAAAGATTTTATCTAAAAACTCTCTTCTTGAGTCATTATAAAGTGGACATTCTAGCAAAAAAATGCAATTCATCCTCAGTTGGACTTGAGGTGCAGTAACGACCGATTCTCTCACACCTGGGAAGAATTTCATTTTTACCACATTTATTAAGTTTCCTTTCATATGTACATATCTACCCGTTTCTACCCTTAAACAATGATTACATATTCTGAATTTTGCGATAATTACCCGATTGTCTCGGTTTTTCATATTCAAGTATTTTTTAAAATAAAAAGACCTTTTATACTTAAAATATGTATTTAATTTACCAAAGCCTTCCAAATAATAAGTACGAATATCGTTCCAAGTGTTTAAAAAACTATTATGTAGTTGTCTTTTCATGTACAATTTAAATTTGTTTTCACTAAGTTTTTTGCAAAGGGACAAATTAATATTGAGTTTTTCACTGTAGAATAATATACTGGAGCACCAGTCACTGTTGATGATGTTTGATTTGCACTCATTGAGAGCTGCTTTCAGGAGGTTAAATGATGTATGTTCTAGTCTATACCAGTACATGAATATTTGCTTTAACATGTCTATATATAATGGGTACCTTCCTAGTTCAGAATAGATTCCTACATTTGTACAAGATTAAGATACACTCATAATATATTTACAGAATTTCATATTGAGTTTTTCAACTTCCCAATCTTTAAATATATCAAAAAGAGGGATATTTTTCCTTTTTGGAGTAACATTAATGATGCTCCAGTTCTCACAGCCATATAAAGCTATAGGTTTAATACAGTGATCAAATATATGTAAAAATGTTTTTAAGGAGGGGTTAGCATTTTT
>PRKT01000020.1:1386428-1406804 GCA_003671525.1 Saccostrea glomerata | reverse complement strand
AATATTTTTGATCGAATGTTTCAGCTATTCAAAGTTTGATTTTCTCAAAATATATATTTTGATTGCCGATGTTACGCCCAATAACTCTGACATCACAGATGTCAATCGTGGTCAAGCAAAATACTTATTGTGTTTACAAATGGCTCATTTGTTGATTCTATTAATTAACCTGTTAGAAATAAGATAAGTGATAATTGGATAATTCACAGCCAGTTAGGTATAAAGTTGCACTTATTTAAACAAAATAGTCTGAATGATATTCCTTGGCTGATATTGCTTTACTTTTTTTAAGGAAATTATGAAAAAGAGTGTCATTAAGCCAGATTTTGAAAAGCAGGACTCACTTGAACCATATGAGGAAAGTCTTCGGAAATTAAAACAAAAAAGGAAGGTTTGTTTCTCTTTCGAATTCTTTACTTTTTGATAAATTTGTCTATATTACTGCTTATGGTCCACTGAATGCATGTATTCAGAAACCTATCTGTACATTCATTTAGAACTTTGCTTTTAGTTAAGCTTTCCAAAAGAAATCTAAATCTCATAATATCAGCAAAAATTTGTGTTTAATTTTAAACTTACAGTGTGAGTTATCTCTCTTATCAGTGAACCTTAAACTTCAGTACTTTGGTATCCTTTCACACTGTGACAGAATATTACTTTTATTCAATCAATAAATCACAATATGTGTATTTCACTGTTGAAAATGAAATAAATGTGTTATTTTTGGCACTTAATTCCTTGAAAAACTTTTAGAAAGAGCGTGAGATGTCTAAAGGCAAGGGATGGTTTGGCATGAGAGCCCCAGAAATGACTGACGAGGCTAAAATGAATTTAGAGGTGCTGAAAATGAGAAAAGCGCTGGATCCCAAAAGATTCTACAAGGGCAATGATATGAAAGGCCTACCCAAGTTCTTTCAGTTTGGAAAAGTTGTTGAATCAGCAGCTGATTTCTACCACTCCAGAGTGCCAAAGAAGAAACGAAAAGCTAATCTGATGCAGGAGCTGATAGCTGACGCAGAGTTCAGGAAGTAAGTCTACATGTTTTCAATTTTCAAACTGGTGTTTAAGATAATAAATATTTGTAATTTGTTTAAGTTAAGCTGTGATGTTCTAAAAATCTCAGTTTAAAGATTGTTCTTAGTTTATAACATTATGTTCTTACATTTTAGATTCAATAAAAGGAAATATGTGGAGATCCAAGAAGCCAAAATGAAAGGAGATGGGCCATATAAACGAATGAAAAGACCAGTCAAGAAGAAGAAAAAATAAATTTTATTCTTAGTACACTGGTTTTGCTCTCTTTTATTCAAGCTTATTGAGATGCAAAATTTCAATCAGGGTGATGCATTAGACTTGAAAAGAACTTGCAATTAAAAGAAAGCTTAAAAGGAAAGTTGCCTCCCTTGTACTGACAGGCTAATTGCTAAGGTGAAGTACCGGTATGTCAACACTTCTGATTCACAGGTACTTGTGGACAGGACCCCCCCCTCCCCAATATTCAACACCGGGGCTTATTGGACATTTTTTTTCACAAATTATATATATTATTGGCACACTTATTCATCATGTTTACAATGGGAAAATTAAAAAAAACAAAACAAAAATAATCGCTGCACAAAAAAATACTCCACTATACATTATAAGAGAAAGGTATGTCACTCTGGTTTGTTAACGTTGTACACCCACTGGTCTTTCTAGGTTTAAAAAATGTATTTATTTTATTTATACCTAAAATATCGGTCCACACTGTCTCTACATATATTTCAGTCTCAGTCCATGCAGAGACATATATTATCTCTCTGGTCTATGCTATCAGATTGACTGCATTTCATGAGAATCCCACAATTTCTTCATAAACAGGATTCAAAATTTAGCGCAATGCCAATCAATAGATATTGAGTTGTTGATTTTTTTCCAAGCACCCCCTGCCAACCAATCACATCCGCCGTGTGCTCTTTGCCATGATGGGGCACAGAAAATTCTTCTGTCGTCAATTCGTGTATAAATAACTAACAATTAGTATGAAAAACGTCAGTCAGCATTTGACTCAATAATAAATTGTATATGCTGACAAGGTCATTGTGTCGACCATAGAACTTAAGAAATGATGACTTTGAATGAGACAGCTGATATTCTTGTTTTAATATCAACTTGTTTGTCAACAATTTACCTCATTTTAGAAATTGTTCATATGTAGAACATGCTCTTGCATATTGAATCAACTGAGATATATAAACTCTGTATGCAGGTGATGAAGGTATATTGCTGCATAAGTAAGAGAAGTTGATGATAGAGAAGTTCAAGTCATCACTTTTATCATAGAGCTTGGTTGTTAGATTACCATTAACATCTTTTCCAAGCCAGATATCCAAACATGAAACAGTTGTGTCGGACTCTGTAGTATTTTTTATCTCGAGCTCACCAGGATGTATCGTATCGACATAAAAATGGAAATTTCCATTGTTGATTGACAATATGTCGTTGATATATCTAAAATGTCAAGTTGAAGGCCACAGCAAGTGTTTTCTTCTTTTCACGCATAAGATTTGGCACAAATTCTGCTTTATATGAATACAAATAAAGGTCTGCTTACAAATGGGCACAATTGGTACCCATGGGAATTCCAATAGGTTGTTGGAAGACCTGGTCTCCAAAAACAACATAGATATTGTCAATCAGAAACTTGAGCATCTTTTTGATGTCAACTTCAGGGTACTTGTGTTTACAATCAGAAGAGGTCTGTATGCACAACCATTCCCCACAATAAAATAAAGACCAGGCTTTTTGATATGATTGACAGCTGCATTTTCAATAAAAATGGAACTTGAAATGGTCATATACAAAATTATTTATATAAAAAACATCCTTAAAGTCATCCTTTCGTAAGTATAGTCTTTGGTCTTTACAATGACCTTGTCAGCAAAAACAATTTATCATAGAGTCAAATGCTGACTGATGTTTTTCAAACTATTTGTCAGGCCATTATTTATTACACATTGAATTGTCAATGGATTTTCCCGTTATTTTTGGATCATGAATAGAGCACACGGCAGGTGTGACAGGTCGACAGGGGATGCTCTGTCCTCCATGGCACCTGATCCCATCTCTGATGTTTTGGAGGTCTGTATTTGCTTTCCTCCTGTTTGTATTGTTTAAAAATGAACTTTTGATCTTGAATACTGTTCATTATCTCCATATATTTCATTCATAAATTAGCACATTGTTGCCTGTGTCAAAGCAGCTAAAATATGAAGCACTTTTTAGCTCACCTGAGCTGAAATTAAGAAAATTGAGGTCAAAATCAAATGAAAGGTCAAGGTAAAAAATGTAGATGCAGTTGATTAGCTTACATCAGAATGTATCAGCATATGAAGTTTGACAATGAATTAAGAAAAGTGAGGTCAAGGTCAAAAGGAAAGGTTATGGTAAAAAATGTTGATGCATTTGATTAGCTTACATCAATATGTATCAGCATATGAAGTTTGACATTAAATGAAGAAAAGTGAGGTCAAGGGAAAGGTCAAGGCAAGTATTGATGCATTTGAATAGCTTATTACATCAGTATGTATCAGCATATTAAGTTTGATATCACTATCACGAATATTTCCTTTAAAACTGAGCTAAACACTACTTTAAGAAAAGTGAGGTTAAGGTCAAAGGGAAAGGTGAATGTAAATTTTTTGGATGCAGTTGAATAGCTCTTATTAGTATGTATCAGCACATAAAGTTTGATAAATATATCTGGAATGGTTTCCTTAAAACTGAGTTTAATTAACACTTGTTTAAGAAAAGTGAGGTCAAGGTCAAAGGAGAGATCAAGATAAAAATGTTGATGCAGTTGCATAGCTTTCATCAATATCTATAGTAGCATATGAAGTTAAAAATATCTTGAAATTGGATAGTTCTTTTGAAACTGAGTAGCGCAAAGTGGGGACGGAAAACGGACATGAGAAACACCGCATGCCCTGGCCTACTTGCTAAAAATTTGACGTTGCGCACGGTGTTGGTAAACATTGACGTTACGTCAAAATAACGTTTAAAAGTCATAACGTTGTTATAACGTTTTGAACCTTATACATGCATATTTTAGATCTTTTAATGAACTTTATTTTTCAAAAGTATAAAAAAATAAAATAAATGGGCACATAATGTTCTATGTTTGAACCTTCTTTTTTTTTTAAATATTTAGATGTTAAAATTGTTTATTAATAAATCTTAATAATAAAATTTTAATTTCTGAAATGCCAAAGGCACTCAGTGAATATTCCTCTTTCTATTTTTCTCACTTGTCTGTCTTATAAGGAGAAAATATAGAAGTAGTTTTCCCTTTCAACCTTCTTCAATATTTTTTTTTTCAGTTAGGTCATTACAAGTCTTTTATTTCTATATAGCGTCCGCATGCGCTTTGGGTGTATAGAGAAAAAATGAGAGTTAAAATTTTTATACTTCCTACGTTTCAATTTAACTGGTGTCATTTTGAATAAAAAAAAGTATCAATGTAGTATATTGAGGGGATGAAAAAAAGGAGTGATGGAGACGTTTCACCATTATTGAAAATCTGGTTTATCACGAAAATTCTAAAATCTTTTTACTATTTTTGGTGAAAGAAGGGGGGGGGGGCTCTTATAATGCATACTTCGTTTTGTAGGGTATTTTTTGTGGAACGATGTCATTTTGGGGTTTTCATAATTCTTTCCTTTGGTACATGTACACATGATGATTAAGTGTAATAAATATATTTTGTGAAAAAAATCTCCAACAAGCTCCGGGGTTGAATATTGGGGATGGGGTGGGGGGTGGTTCATGCATGTCCAGAAGTACCTGTGAGCTGGTACTACGGAGCTGCATGAAAAAAGCCACGGCGATAACAATTTGACGCTCCCGACGTTATTTGTACGCATTGCGTAAAATGATGTTTTTCGTACCTGTGACAAAATGGCTACACTTTTATTGATGCTTGCATTTATTTCATGAAGCCCATTACTGTAAACATTGTGTAATTAGTAAATACAGCATTAAATGTTCTTTCAAGCTACAGTAATGATTGCTTTTTATCTTACATTAATTTATATATGTTTGATATGTTACTGAGACATATTTAGTTACAATACAGTGACTCGTGCGTGCGTAACAAAATGGCTACACTTAAGAAATCCTTCCTAATATTTACGTTGGAAAAGTAATATAAAATGTGTCAATTCAATTAATCTAAGAAATATATCTACTTAAAGATTATTCACCAAAATTAATATTTGTCTGGGTTTTATGTCTGGTACACATCTCCATTTCGGCTAATGTCAGTGTTAGGAAACGATTTCTTACTGTTAGACATTTTACTTACGCACTGTAGATCCAGTCTAAATTCATAAAATTGATAAAATGATTTTAAAAACTCAACAATATCTTAAAGAATGCATATATTTTATTGTACCCCCTAAATTGCATTTAATTCAGAGAATTGTGAGTGCATTTTTTCATACCTTTTAGTTGCGCGAACAATAATTGATGTAACGTCGGACACGGGAATTTCGCCGTAATTGACCAATACTGAGTAACTCCTCATCATAGTTAAAATAATTTTAAATTATTTAAAAGAAAATTTTAAGAATTATTCATTACTTTAGATAACATAAATGATTTTATTTTTAATTTAAAGTATATATGACAGCGCGAAAACGCCAATTTATTTGCGACATAAAGAGTTAGATATTATAGTACCAACACCGTGCGCAACGAATTTGCAAGTTATGCTAAAAATACAATATTAATATGTTTTTAGAGTTTCCAAGTCGAAGTAAAGCATTTATTTAATCTTTCAAAAATTTTAGTATATTTCTCTGCTTTATATATAGAAGTCCGATAGAAGTTCGGTTCCACATGTATTTTCCTTAGGGGACTATATAAAATTTATAAATCGGGATCGGGATTAATCCTTTGGCGGGAAGCCGAAAGTATCATCGTAACGTCAGTCAAAGAGTAAGTCTTGGATAAAAAAACAAAACAAAACAAGAATCATTTACTTAGGCTAGTGTAAGTTTAACGGTAAGTGCTCTTTGTATTCGTTAAAATAATTCTGCACATGAACTGTTGCCAGTGTTGGGATGATCTAGCTTTGTCGTGTCACTGAAATTAATATGTTATTACTTCACAGATGCTCATTATTGACATGTCAGATTGTCTGCAACTGTCTAATTGAATGAATATGAATCAGGGACCTATATACTATATATACTATTAGTATATATGTCCCTTATATGAATATGTTTGTAGTAATCTATTAATGTCTACCGCATATACTCAGTGGTTAACTTTGATCCTGTAGGAAAAATAAAAATGAATGTGAAAGATGAATACGACAGGCAGTTTTTAAACCAATATCAGACATTGTTGTTTTCGGATAAACTGAGAAATGGCACACCGGCAGAGAAAGCGGACATATATCGCAGTCTCATGGGACAACTTCAACTTGCACAGAAGCATGGGAGGTAAGCCATTTAGCAGTTTACTCTACCTGTTTAGAGCACAGGCACTTGTTTCGTATACAGGGTACCCCTTACTTATATTTACCACAAGGTACCTAACTCATCTTCAGGCACCCACACTTCAAGCTCGTATTTTATTAATAAATCAATATTTAACCTACTTTAAAATAACATTGTTCGCTTCAAAAGACTTTTTTACTTGTCAATAATTCACTTTAATAGACTTTTTTACTTGTCAATAAAAACATTTTAGACGTCTCAGGTCGAGCTTCTTTATTATAAACTACTCTTTTATTTCTCGAATACATTTCAAGACTTTTCTTGGGATACAAGTACTTCCAATTGGGGCTATAGATTAAGGATATAACCAGAGACTTCAGAGTAGAATACCATACCTGTCAACTCTCCCGAATTTATCGGGAGTCTACCGATTTTTAACCATCCCTACCGACTGTCTACCGAATTTTTTTTAAACTGCCGTTTCTACCGATTTGTAAAAAATCCGGATTTTTTACCTACTTTGGTTCGTAAAATACCGACTAGTCAACACAAAAATGGAGGGCATGCAGTGTTTATCGGTAGCTAATCTGTTTATTGCCACTGATAACAGGTAATCAACAAGGTGTCAACTGTGCTAGCAGATGTAATTGCAGTTGTAATTGCTCCTTATTCTCATCAAAAGTGTATATTATCAAAGACAGAGATGCCAGATGTGAAAATTTTTAGAGAACATGAAGGTAAATAACGATATGGAAGTACTTGATACTTTGCTGCAAATAAGTTTACAAGTACCTAAGACAAAACTATTTCTCCATAAATTATACAGTGATCAGGAAAGATGTAGCTACAATACTCTATTATTAATTTAACAAGGAGAGGGAAACTATTTCATTGAAGCTAATATAAATGAAGAGTCTGAAGATTTCCCCCCAGATTTTGAGATTCAATGTCTTAGTAAGTCCTGCATCAACATCAGAACAGCCCCGGAAACTACAGAGCAACAAGGCAGTGTCTTTAGAAGACTTCTTTAAATTTACAAAGCTAAACAGGGTAATGCATTTCTGAATTAAAATTTAATAGCACATTAGAACATTACTAAAATAAAGTATTATAATATTTAAAAATTCTGATATATTTTATAAGATTAAAAGAAAAAAAAACAGGGTTCATGTATTTCATTCAATAAGCTAGATTACACATTGTTTTAAGAATAAAAGTATATATAATAGTTTTGCCAATTATTTCATTTTCAGATCTTTAAATCCAGGACACAACTCATGTTCCTTAGACTTAGTGAGAAAAATCCATTCATCCATCTATTAAAAGCTGGAAACTCAGACTGTCTGCAGAACCTGATTAATTTTTCAAATTGCCAAGTTAAACTACAACATTTGCCATGAATATTATATAAATGATGCTCTTATGGACAGGCAGAATAGATAGTGAACATAAATTTTTATAATTTCAAAATTAAATCACATTGTACATTAGTTTCTAAACAATGTATGAATAAAAAGCAAATTTTATGAATTAATGATAATAGTGATATTAATAATAAAGTTTTATCTTGTAAGTTGTTTATTTTTGTTCTATAAAACAGTGAAATGCGCGACTTTTTGTATTTGCAAAAGGTCGTCGCGCGTTTTCTCCCCCGAAAAATTTTAGCCATGTTGACAGGTATGGAATACTCGGAAGCCTCTGGTTTTATCCTACCCTCAACGGAAGTTGTATCCTGATAAAAGTCTTAAAATGTATCCAGGTAATTTTCTAGGAATAAATGAGTGGTTTACAATAAAGAGGCTTGACCATAGATGTCTGAAACGATTTAATTGACAAGAAAAAGTATCTTGAAGTAAAAGATGTCATTTTAAAGAAGCTTTGTATTTGATATATAAACAAAATATGAGCTTGAAGCAGGGGTGCCAGAACATGAGTTAGGTACCTTGTGGTAAATATAAGTATGGGGTACCCCGTATACGAAACAAGTGCCTGTGGTTTAAAGGTCATGTTTGCTCAATTATTAAGCAATCAAATTAGTTGTTATTGAGATGAGAAAATTCTAAAATAAATAAAATGTTCCCTGGAGGTGTACAAAAATTGATTCAGGTTTTTTTTTTTAAGCTCACCTGAGCCGAAGGCTCAAGTGAGCTCTTCTGATCACATTTTGTCCGGCGTCCGTCTGTCTGTCCATCTGTCTGTCTGTAAACTTTTCACATTTTCAACTTCTTCTCAAGAACCGCTGGGCCAATTTCAACCAAACTTGCCTCAAAGTATTCCTGGGTGAAGGGGATTCAAGTTTGTTCAAATGAAGGGCCACGACCTTATTCAAGGGGAGATAATTTGGAATTAATGAAAATTTAGTGGCATATTTTAAAAATCTTCCTCTCAAGAACCACTGTGCCAGGAAAGATGAAACTTATGGGGAAACATCCTCAGGTAGTGTAGATTCAAGTTTGTTCAAATCATGACCCCCGGGGGTAGGGCGGGGTCAAAATGGCCGACCAAAGTTTTACATAGAAATATATAGGAAAATTCTTTAAAAATCTTCTTCTCAAGAATGACAAAGCCATAATTCATCATATATATATGGAAGCATGCTCAGGTAGTGTAGATTCAAGTTTGTTCAAATCATGACCCCTAGGGGTAAGGCGGGGCCAAAATGGCCGACCAAAGTTTAACATAGAAATATATAGGAAAATTCTTTAAAAATCTTCTTCTCAAGAATGACAAGGCCATAATTCATCATATTTATATGGAAGCATGTTCAGGTAGTGTAGATTCAAGTTTGTTCAAATCATGACCCCCCCGGGGTAGGGCGGGGCAAAAATGGCCGACCAAAGTTTAACATAGAAATATATATAGGAAAATTCTTTAAAAATCTTCTTCTCAATCATTTTCTAAAAAATAGCAAATCATGATTGGTCATGGCCCATGGGACTACTTTTGGATTTTAACTTTACAATAAAAAGCCATTTTATACTAGTCCTACCCTTGGTGCTCAGTGAGCGATGTGGCCCATGGGCCTCTTGTTAAATTTGATTGGGATAGAGCAAACATAATTTTTTTTTCAAACAAGATCTTTGAAAAGCACACTTTTGTCTTGTGATATATTTGTTAAGGTCCATATAAGCATTTCTAAGTGCTTGGAGAGTCTGTAAGGTTCAATTGTTTTCTTTCATCAAGGCTTTCCAGTGAAAGTCATGAGCTTCTTAGAAAAGAATACTGGAGACAATACACAGCCATTATGGATACCCACAACACAGATCAAGGTAACAGTGTCAGCTGAATTTATAGGCTAACTTTACATCTTATCAGACTGATCAGTTTATTGTCAAAAGATGCATAATTGTCGTAGCTTCAAGAATATTTTGTTTGTAGGTTTAAACAACTTTGCTGAAGGTGCATTATCAATCTGCAGTAAATACAGAAATGGTAAGAACATAGACACATTGTTTGTTTACTTTGTGGTTTTAGAAATAAGCACTCTTAAATAAATTTATTTTGAATGAGGACTTATAAAATTGAAATGTCTGTTGATATATTCAGAAACAATGATCTGAAGTGTGACTCTGTATCTGCCTTAAAAATTTACGGTAAAGTTAATAACAAATGAATTCCATCTATAGTTCTGGAATCATTGATCTGGAATATCTTATTCTATTAAAAGAAAGCAAGAAATGGAGGAGTTCTTTGTCCCTGGAGAAAATCAAAGAAATGGACTGTTACAAGACTTACCTAGCCAATGTCAAGGTCAGTGTTACAAGACTTATCTAGCCAATGTCAAGGTCAGTTTTACAAGACTTATCTAGCCAATGTCAAGGTCAGTGTTACAAGACTAACCACCTCTTCTAGCCAATGTTAAGGCCAGGGAATCAAGACATTCCTAACCAATGTAAACATCACTATTACAAGACTAACTAGTGTCAAGGTCATTAATACAGGACTCATCTAGGTCAGTGTTACAAAACATACCTAGCCCATGTCAAAGTCATTTTTACAAAACTTTCTAGCAAATGTTAAGGCAGTGTTATAAAACTCACCCGTCCAATATCAATGTTAGTGCTACAAGCATAGTGTATCAAGAAATATTTAGATAAACTCAAGCCTTGGCATATTGTGATAGAAAATACCAAAAGCAGTGCTATAAGACTAGCCAGCATTTAGCTTTGTTTACTTTATATAATGCAGTTAACAAGCTATATAATATGTAGTTTAAGAAGCTCAATAAATATTAAAATTCAAGTTATTAGCCAGGCTTATTGCTCAAAGAGCAATTGCCGGCTTATGTGATCCTGTTCAAGGCAGGATGTTGACCCCATAGTCGCCATTTTAAAGTTACATGCAAAAATATAGTTCTTACTCTCAACCGCTTTTGAGATAATACAAACGCTAAATAAAGCAACAAAAATAAAACGAAGTTTTATCTATATAAAATAAACATTAGTAGTAATGACTTTGAAAACTTCATAAGTCAAAGAACATAGTTCATTAGCGTAGGGATTTTTGATAATCAGTGTTACTCTGTAGTTCTCTACACATACGAGATAAAGCAGGAGAGGGAACCAGACTGGCCTATTTGTTTACATTCAGCTGCGGTACCAGATTAATTCTGATTCTGACAAAATCGGACCGTGGTATTAGGATTAAAAAACTCACTGTCAGTGTCTTATCATTTATATTGATAGTTTTATTATTAAAATAATTTTTCATCAGAATATAAACGTGATTCATGTAAGAAATCCATTCTACTCAGTATATGAGCCCGGCTCTCTGTACTTCTGAGTACTTTGATTTTTTGTTATGCATTGTGGAAATCAAATTTATGGATCTAATTTCAGTATTCATTATTTAGCAGTTAACCTTCAAGTTTTAATATCTAAAGTCTACTTTTCTTATGAGTTAGGCTAAAAATGAGCATTTACTACCAGAAAGGAAGCAGTCACAGGTCCTAATGAAGTCCAAGAACACAATGGTAGATTTTAGTGCTAAAGCTTCCATACAAAGTCAGGGAAGATCAACATTCTCAATGTCCAGTGGAGGTCAACAGGGATCTAACGCAGACTTGAGCAGTATTTCTAATAGCAGCTACAAAGGTCAACAGGGATCTAACGCAGACTTTAGCAGTGTTTCTAATAGCAGTTTCAATACTACAGAAAGCTTGAGAGGACATCAGTCTACAACTCATAGAAATACAGAGGGACCCAGAGGTAAAGAGTTTTGTCTGATTGTTTTCCATTGTATTTCTATGTATGGAATGGTGTATTTTGAGTGATGTATAATCATTGATAACACAGACTGTAATGGTATGATGATTATAGTAGTTATGATTGAAACATCATTTACAAGACTGAAAGAGAAGTAAATAAAACAAAGAAATAAGAAGCTTGATAGTATTTGAAATATAAGATTATTTGAAATATTGTAAATAGTCTAAAACATGAACAGTGAGTAAAACATTGAGATGCACCATCATTTACAAATTTATCTTCTCTAGTGGCCAATCAGAGAAATGGAAATTTTTATCCAGGTCAGGGCAGACCTGATAGTTCTAGCAGGGATTCATTGCCTGTAGGGATTGGCAGAAATCAGACCAGTCAAGACAATGTCAGAATGTCTGAAAATGGTGCTAGGCAGTTTGCTAACAGAAAACCCCTGTTTGGAAATGGAGGTAAAATGTATGGAGAGAGAGAAAATAACCAGCCTTTTGGAAGACAATTTGGAGAAGAGAGGTCATTCCAGAACAGAAACTTGAGAGAGGAAGTAAGGAGACCAGACTGCATACTGTATACTGGGTTATTTACACCCCATCTTATTTTCATTCTTTCACACTTGCAAACAATTTTGCCGCATTTTAAATTCATCCAGCCTAGTTTTGTTTAAGAAATTATACTGTATTCTTTGAATTCAGCCCGTTTGAAATTTGCCCAAAGGAGGGTAGGGCGATAGGGATTAAAATAATAAGGGGGTGAAAATTTTCCTGTATTCAATATTGTAAATCACTTTTTATTTGCAAGAACTTTTATTTTCGCATAATTATAAGAGTCTGTATGCCCGCAAAAATTTTATTTTCTCATGTATTACCGTATATCTGGAAATTTTAACGTCGATTTATTTTTGTGAATTTGGGTCCAAAAGCTATTGATTAATTTTTACGCTTCAAAATTTTGCGAATTGTCACTGGCGCTATGAATATAAATCACTTAAGATTTTCATATCAGTTTATGTTTCAATTTTGTATGCACAGTTAGAATACCACCAATATACTCACAACGAGGCAAGAAATTGCAGAATTGCTCCGAAACAATTTTGAAGATAAAAATACAAAAGGATTTGCACTGAAAATAACTTCTAAATTGATTATAACAAACTTTTTAGAGGTTGTGTATGCCTTTTAACCTAAAATGTAATCCAAATAAAGACAAAAATATAACTGATTTTCTCAAGGTTTTTTTTTTTACATTTGGAACTCTCTAGTAAAAGCACTGAGCTCGAGTTATCGCCCGTGTTGATACATGGTTGGATAAAGTAACTGGTCTTTCTTTCTTGGCAAAATAATTAAAAAGGGACACACCGTCTCAGTGCTTGTCAAACCATCGGAGGATATTGCATATGATGAGGGAAATTTACACGCAAGGTTAATTAGCTTGTAGTTACACTAGTATAAACTGGTTTCTTTTTAAAAATGACCAGTGCTTACCGATGCCTATTCACTGAGTTAAAAATAGACACCAACTTTCAGAAAAAAAAATATTTACATGATTTATTTTTAAGAAAAATATTTTTGGGAATGCATTGCACTCACAAGTTTGCTAAAAATTTATTCTAGAGTAAAAATTTCCAGTTTACGGTATAAAAAATTATATGCAACAGAAACAACAGCTGGCGATGAAAATGTTGTCTTGGTAATACCGGGTATATATTAAATGGCTTACTTGCGAAAATAAGGTGTCATGAAAATATAGTAATCTACAGTATGTTATACTGTATAATGGTACATGTATTTGTTATACTGTATACTGCCATATGTTGTGCTGTATACTGGCATATGTTATACATGTACTGAGATATATTATGTCGTATACTGGCATATGTTTTATGTATACTGGCATATACATGTATTATACTTTGCACTGTAATATGTTATTTTCATCTTCTTTGATATTCTGGTGATGACAGAACCAAAATTCCATAAAAATCAGAAAGTATGTCTATTCCCTTTATAATGCATCTAAATAAAGATGAAGCATTTTAAAAATTTTATCTGTCAATATAAGGCTGTCTCCCTAAAGAGGCCATTCATGGATGAGGAGGAAGAAAGATATGGCGGAGTGGAACAAAACAATGTACCAAACTTTTCTGGCCCTTTCAGAACAGCCAAAGAACAACTAGTAAGCACTTACTACTGGAAACACTCTGTTTAAAAGAATTTAGTTTATCTGAATTTCTGTGGCATTAAGAAATGTAATTGTCTATTTTGACAGAATATCGACAACCAGAAAAAATATGGCAGAGGGCGGGGCCAGGTATCCACTGCATCCTACCGGGCCACCAAAAAGTCATTAGGACCTAGGTCAGATCAATTTGCAAGTGTTAAAAAGAAATCATTAATGATGTCAAACACTGAATTATGAATATAGTACATTAATACATGTATTGAACTCTTTATTTTTGTGTAAGAATATTTTATGTGAAACTTCTGAAATGCGTGGACTATTTTCAGACGAGGGACAAGCAGTAAATTTGTTCCCCCTGTGATGAACAGAGAAGAAAATGAAGAGTAGGTGTCTAATTATTTTTCCTCACTCCAAATCCACTGACTGAAAGTAAAGACGTATTTCACTTGAAAAAAAATTCCTTTGAAAAAAGTTTCTAGAAATTGTGAATTCTTTAATACCAGGAATGAAGATGTTGGAATAAAGGCCATCACAAGATCAGTGCTTGGTAAGAATGGAGAGAAGAACGAAGAAGTGACAGATGAACGACTGAAAGGAATAGAGCCCAAAATGATAGAACTTATCATGAATGAGGTAATCTGTAAAATATCTCCATAAAAATAGTTTGCCTATATTTAAAAAAAATTAATTCTTGTATATAAAAAATTAACAGTTTTCACATGAAGTACTGCTTGATCACTTAATTGAAATCAGAATAGAGTGAATTAAAAAGTGTGCAATGCTTAATTTTGTCCCAGATGCATGATAAAAACCTTTAGTTTGATGATAAGGTTAACTGAGGTTTTCCAAAAGTGTGGACTCTTTCAAAAAAAATTGGAAGGGTTGGAGCATGAATGTTCCTATTTTACCAATATCTGAAGTGCTTTGTTTGGTTCTTAAACTTATACAATGCACTAAATAAGACAATCCATCACACTGAATATCCTTTTGATCCAGATAATGGACAATGGCCCACAGTTGTCCTGGGATGATGTAGCTGGCCTGGAGTTTGCCAAAAAGACCATTAAAGAAATTGTGGTGTGGCCAATGTTAAGACCGTAAGTGTCTGTAAGAATAAACTCAAAATTTTTATACATGTACAACTAATTTTGTATCAGTCGAAACATACATGTAACTCGGATTAAGGTGGCTCATTACATCCACAGTTTATTTTAGATTTCAATACAGCACCACTTATAATGTAGATGTCAAATATCCAGATGGGGGTATTGATATCATAAATATTTTTTATAGAATTTTTTAGTTTTTGTTTTATTTTAGTGAAATGTTTTATTTCAGGTTTATTATTCACAGAATTTCAGAACTTTCAGTGTCAAATGATGGGCATCTTCTTAAGAAAAGCACACACAGTGAAAATACCTCATAATACCTAAAAATAATTTTATTAGAAAAAATAATTTTCTCCTAGAAAACAATTAATGTCATTATCTTTTTAATCTATGCATAAAACATTTTAAAAATGTGTTCTGAAGAGACAAGGAATGTATTTCAATGAATTACATGTGTCAAATTGAATGAAGAAAGTTTAAACGAAATGAAAAATCCAATTTAAAAAATATTTGGTATAAAAAGTCCACTTTCAAGAGTTATCTTTCCTAATTAGCCAAGACTCAAAACACTATGGAACGCTTGACATTACATCTAAAATTCAGAATAAAGCTTTAAATTGCCAGAGTATACATTTAAATCAATAAAACAAATATATAAATTAACACCAACACAGTAAATAGCGCAATTAAATAAAATTTTAATTTCAACAAGGTTGTAGATTTTAACTCGAATTTCCTCCATACATACATGTCAGTGATTGATAGAGTTCACTGCATGCATGGCTGTGAAATTGACATTACTTGATTGGTGAGGATTTGACTGTTGTTTTCTTTTGTTTCTGCCTAAAAGCAATTCTTCTTGGTTTATGCATAATGAATCCGTTACTTTGTTTTCACTGTTTACAACACCGCATGTTTCATCTATTTTTAAAGCCTTTTAAAGGTCAGGGTCATATCATAGAGGTACCTATACAACTCGTCCCCTGAGCAAACCGGTCGACACAATGGAGGTTTATTTTTTTGTGTAGTACGTCATCAAAAAGTGGTGTAATGAGCCTCCTTAAACATTTATACATTGTACAGAAATTTATGCAGTCAATTTGAAACATTATAGAATATTTACCTGTACTTTAATGTGTCAACCCAAAGTTGTTTTGTGTTTAGGAGACATTTACCTGTAAGGATATTTTGTCTTTCTTTTGTTCTGTATATGACTTAATTAAAAAACTTGACTTTTTCAGTGATATTTTTACTGGACTTAGAGGTCCTCCTAAGGGTCTGTTGTTATTTGGTCCACCAGGCACTGGCAAAACTCTGATAGGCAAGTGTACTTTATTCTTACAAGATCATTACTAAATATCTTTAATATTCAATATGTGGTGTTTGAACTTGGACACTTATTTAATGCTTTAATGATATTCTTGATCTTCAGGTAAATGTATTGCCAGTCAGTCCAAATCTACCTTCTTCAGTATCAGTGCTTCCTCCTTGACGTCTAAATGGGTAAACAATAAACTACAATACATTCTCTGTATTCCACCTCTGAAATAATCATATGTTAATGCTCTATATCAATTCTCAATTGCATTCACTTAAATGTGATTAAACTGAAGACATGGGACAAACATGATTTAGGGTAACCTTAGCGTCAACAAATTACCTTATATTCACTGTTTTTTTTACTGAGGTCAGTCACAAATCATCTTTACTTTATAAGATCATTTGACATTGATGAATTCTACGCTTACTGTATAATGATGTCTGATTGTGTTATTTCCTGATTATCAGGTAGGAGAGGGAGAGAAGATGGTGCGGGCCATGTTTGCCGTCGCACGCTGCCACCAGCCGGCTGTAGTGTTCATTGATGAAGTGGATTCCCTTCTGTCCCAGCGGTCGGACGGCGAACACGAGGCCTCCCGCAGAATCAAGACAGAGTTCCTCATACAACTGGTAAGCCAGGGATCAGCATTCATGTTTGTCAGCTTGTATGGGAAACTGAATTATTATTGGGACATTTTCACTTTGGATAATATAAACTTGTTGAACATTTATGACTTCGTGCCACATGACTCAGGTCAACTAAATGTTACAAAAGTTTTTAGTTCTTTTTTTGCATCATGTGAAAATATAATTATAGGATGGAGCTGCCACACTGTCTGATGAAAGAATTCTGGTCATAGGAGCTACCAACAGGTCAGGCAGTTTAGGTGTCTAAATACCGTCAATGTGTTACATTTGGCTGTGTATTCTCTTTAGCGCCTTTCGCGGAAAGCATCATCCGCTAAATATTTACATTTCCAATGTGTTTGTTCCCAAATAAAACTAGATATATTTAATGTACTTTATTTCTCCATCAATGAACTGGTTCATCGATAGGTGCGGTTTAAAAAATCGTGCAGGATGGGACAAATAGGACAAGAAGTGGGGCTTCTAGCACGTGGATTGGCAAAATCAATACCATGTAAAAATAAGGAATAACAGTCAGATTTTTCGATTTCATGACGATGATCAATCCAATTGGCTTGCATGATGATTTTAGGCATAAACGCTTATTCAAATTATCACACAAGCCAATTGATTGATCACATCATGAAATCGAAAAATAAGACAGTTATTGCTAAAATCAAGTACATTGCTAAATGTTTTGTTTTCATATATTCATATAAAGCACAATCAGAAATCACTAATTCAAACCTAGGCTAACTTGTTAAAAATTCAATTTCCGCCAAATATCGTACACACCAAATAAATACATTCACAGTAACCTACTGAAGTCTCTCTCTAACAGTAATTGATTAAAACTTAAATTAATGGTAATTGTAGAATAGACAAATTTTGCCATTTTGTGTGTATTTGGATTGCACTCTCAATGTTTGATTGGTAATTGAAGATTTCTTCTCTCAGGCCCCAGGAAATAGATGAAGCTGCCAGAAGAAGATTTGTGAAGAGACTTTACATCCCCCTCCCAGAAGGGGAGGCGCGTAAACAGATCGTCCTTAATCTTCTGTCCCAGCAGAAATATCAGCTGACAGCGACTGAGTTAGACGCTATTCAACGGAAGTCGGAAGGTCTAGAGTCAAGAGAAGATATCTGTTCTGTTTAATTTTATTTAAAATGATAGTGAAATAGTTGACATTGAGGGATTTTTTTAAGAATACTTGGTCACTTGGACATTTATTAAAACCTCATTATATATACAGCCTACTCCGGATATATTGAAATTCAGGGGACCATGCAAATTATTTCAATATATCCGTAATTCAATATAAGCGAAATCGTGAAGCCGTCATTTTTACAAGTTAAATCCCGATCTTAAATAAAGAAGAACAAACCCGAACAAATTAATTTGTCATCGTTTATCTATTTCAGTGAATGGATTACATAAAATATGAGTCCTTGAAGGTTTAATTTTTTTTTATTTCTGTTTCATTGAAAAGACAATCTTTACCCCCTCATTATTATACCCCGATCGCATTTATTTATGTCTTGGAGAAAATTCACCGGACTTAAAAGGTTGAGTACTGCTGAACGCGCTTGTATTTCGTCGTAAGTGTACTCGGGTCAATACATTAGTTATTTCGAATTTAGGCATATCAATAGCCATTAACAGTACGTATTTAATTTCAAAGTTATGTTTTTTCCTAGATCTGTGGGGGTTACCTATATTACGTTTAGCTGTTTAGTCTCGATATATGTCAGTATTATATACGTGGACGCAAAGAATTTAACAGTGAAGAATTTTATTTCGTAAGAGCACGCAGTATAAAAACACTTAAGGTGAAAACTTCATTATTCACACCTTTGTATATCAACTGGTCAATCAGGCATAATTACTGTCACCAACCGTAACGACACCCGCCAGGGTGTACTTCAATATAACCGTTATGAAAACAACTCATTATCACTTGTGGGGACCGATCATTGGCTTCAATATAAGCGAAATTTCAATATATCCGATTTCAATATAACCGTTATTTTAATGCAAAGAATATGAGAGGCAAAAACTGGGGATTTATTTCTATTTCAAAATAAGCGGAATTTCAAAATAAGCAAGTTCAATATAAGTGGAGTAAGCTGTATGTACCATGAAATTAAAAATGGTGTCAAGTGTACTGATCTTGTATGCAGTTATTTTGTTTTAAGCATCATTGTCGTGAAAGTTAATATTAAATTCTAATATACCAAATCTGCATAATATAATATTTAAGTTGATAAGTATTTTACAGCTTACCACAGTCTCAATTTTTTTTTTAGACCATGGTAAGCTACAATGTAAATCTAAATACAGTGTGTGTTTACAGGCTACTCAGGGTCGGATATGTCCTACCTGTGTAAGGAGGCCGCCCTGGGTCCCATCAGATCCATGGCCTTTGGGGACATTGAAAACATCACTGCTGACCAGGTATATAAACTTTTAAATCATTCAGGATGCTTATTTCACATGGTGTGACAAAAAATATGTCTAGAGATTAACCAAGAGTATGAGATATTGAGGTAAATTCAGTATTAATTAAATGTTGTTTGGACTTTAAACTCACTTCCACGTATCCATGGTACCGTGAAATCACTAATTTTCGTTGGAGTTTAATTTTCGTGGTTCTCAAGGTATGAAGACACCCATGAATTTATGTATGCAATTTTTCACATAATTATATTGCTACTGAACATTTATTCAACCACGAAAGCAAATCCCCTTGAAGCAAAAAATTTTCCTTGAACCACGAAAATTTGACCCCTCGAAAATATGTAATTTTACAGTATTCCATAATGTATCAGAATTTGAGAAAGCGGAGTTCAACTGTAATTGCATTCACTGTTGTATTGTACATTCCATCTTGTAAGAGAAATGACAGATAGGCTGTAGACCTTGGTATATTTATCGTGATTACTTTTAGGTTCGGCCAATCCTGTATGAAGATTTTGAAGCAGCCTTTCATCAAGTCAGGGCCAGTGTTTCTGAAAAAGACTTGGACCTGTATTTGGAATGGGATAAGACATTTGGAAGCACCAGCAATCGAAAATAAAATGTTTTTGGTTTGAGTGACATGCTCAAACAGTTTCCATTCTAGAGATACATGAATGAAAGTGGTCAAGATCAGTTCATGAAATCAACAGAAAATGACCCATTATCCTGTGGAAAATGAGACTGACTTTTTCTATAAAAACATGTATGACCTGGCAATACTTATAGAAGATGATGATGTGAAGAAAAATCTTATGTTTTGAAATATATTGTTAATATATTAACAATGAATTAAAAAAGTGAAAATTCTTTGCTGCATTTTTGTCTGTTTTTGAAAAGTTATCAATAAAGACCAGTCATTTCACAGGGCATGTAACATGTTATGTTTGATTTTGTCTGTCCTTGATTTTCCTCCTGACTGTCACCCT
>PRKT01000020.1:1351506-1382162 GCA_003671525.1 Saccostrea glomerata | reverse complement strand
CTGTAGGAGGAGTAGCATTTTGAAAGAATTTCACAGAAATTTCTATTTTTAGTAACCACGGCAACACCGTTCATCGAAATCAAAAACCGATGCACAGAATTATGTATTTTAGTGTAGTCTACTTGTGACCAGTAGAGCTAAAAACACACAAGCCAAAACATAAAACACAGGCTTAAAAGTGATAAAAATGACGCCCTTAAAATGATTTGATGTAACTAAACTGCTTTAATAGAAGAAATATCTATTAAGCAAAAACTAGTGATTAAATGCTAAAAATACACCCAGTATAACTTGTACTGTTTAGAATTATTTGGAGAAATTGACAAAATTTAAAAATGTTGATTAAATTAATCAATTTCAGGACTCCTGATGTTGTGTGTTTTTTCTTATATGGGGTGTCAAAAACCAAGGCGCACGCGGACGCTAAACATAGAAAAAACTTGGAATGGCCTAACTCTGAGTAAAACATCCAGATATGAAACGGATACATGGCAGACTTTTAGGTGTCATTCATTGTTTGTATACATGTTTTTTTTTAAATCAAAGTTTGTGTGTTTATCAGCTATGTAATTTTTTTTTTCCCCCAATTCAATTCATTTTATTGACAACACCATATACATTGGCATATAGTCATGAATACAACAATTAACATACATAAAATAAAATATCAAAGAAAGCATATCAGGTTTGTTGAAGGTTTTCTTTCCTAATATCAATGCACTTTTTCAAAAAGTTACAAACTCTCCTAGCAGTTCTAATACTTGTAGGATTGATAATGTCATTAATAGGGTTTTCCTTCATGTAACATTGTGCATTAAATATATCGTAATATTGTAATCTACATTGATCATAACTAGGACAATAATTAAGTACAAAATGGTTTTCATTTTCAATAAAAAATTTACAAAAATGACATACACGTTTTTCTCTAGGAATAGGTGGCCTTGAGTATCTCCCCATTTCAATATGTAGTGTATGAGCACTAATTCTTAGTTTTGTTAGGATTGTTCTTTCAGATTTCTTCAATGGTAATTCTAGATAGTTTTGTAATTTATATTCATTTAAATCAATTATATTACTATAAAAAAATTTAATTTCCCAGAATTTGATTTAGAAATGTTCTTTAATTGTTCACTGATTTTGTTTCTATAATGTTCCTCTAATTTATATTTTAAAGTTTTATGTGATATATGTCCAATGAAGATAAAGACAATTTCTGTTGTAGAGAGTAAAGTTTTCTTTGCCAAGATATTCTAGACCCCAGTGTTTTATCTTCCTTAAATGCAGACACCACTAATTGGTCATTATGATCATTAGAGCTCCTAATGTCTCTGTTCAGATCACAATGTTTTTTTAAAGGTTGCAATAAATATAGCTTGGGCGAGGGCATTGGTTTGTTAGTTTCCTTTTCATATACGTAATATCTATTATTAGATTGTGAAAGGTATTCCGAACGAGAATTCAAAATAAATTGGGAAATCCTCATCTCTATGTTTGAGAAGGATAGAGAAGTTCCGAATGTCAAATTCCATTTCTGGCAAAGATAAGCCAATGGGAATGGATCTTACAGAGTCGGGCTTGTTATCAACAATCATGTGATGAATGTAATGGAAGCCAAACTAGGCCAAAGTGAAAATGGCATTACTAAAAATTTTTCAGAATCGTAAAATAGGAAGAAATTCTGGTCTTTTCAGCAAATATTCAGAAAGAGGGAAAGAGTAAGTATATTGTAGTTTTATTTATTTTGAATAAATCATTTCATTTGTATATCTTTTAATGGCTAACATACAGTCACTTAATTCCCTCGTGAATTTTTGTCAACAAGCAGTGCTGTACGAGTCATGGACCATTGTTTACGATTAATTCTCCGTACAGTGCTATAAACATCCTCTGGTAATCTGAAAACGAATGAAAAATTCTGACTCGGCCCAGTTATGATTGAAAATGATCTTCATTTTTCGATTTTTATTAAGTGCGTGTGTTGAGTAACGTAAACAGCGGAGTGATTGTTTACAGCCAACGCAGGACAGCTGATAAGCATGTGACCAGTTCACATGAATATGGATCACAGTGTACCCTGTACACATAGCTTACACATCACTACCCACGTACTGCAGAATGTACAAAATCATTCCTAGCATAAATAGTTTATTGTGATTTTAATAAATAACCAGCCATGGGACTTTTAGCTAATATCACCAGTGGAACTAATGTGACAGATTTATGGATCACTAACAAATCTATATTCAGGAAAAGGTAACTGATCAGCTCCTGAAATGTAATAGTTGCTCCTAGTCCTAAGTCGGCATGGAGGTCTTTTAATTTTTTTGTTTTTACTTAATCTTTGCAGAGCAATATATACTATTTAGTTCGATTAAATTTTAGTTGACTGATATTATTTTCTAACCAATGCTGTTAATACAACCTGTGGCCAGATTACACAGTTGGTAGAGCACCTAGCTGACAGGAAATTCAGGGGGCCTGGGTCATAAACTAAGTCTGGTCTATCATATTTTTCTCCTTTCCCATTGCATCATGTATGTCATCATAGGGTGAATTGGAAACAAAATATCAAACAAAAAGCAAACCTGAAAATAAAGTGCATAAATTGCATTTTAATGAGAAGAACTATTTTTTCATTGGTTATTTGCAATTACAAATACAAATTATTTGTTCTTCTGCATCACCAGTAAAACCCAGTTCACAAAGATCTGTTAAATCAAACATGCATCTCGAGTCTTGACTGTATTTATCCTGCCTTAGGATACAGTTATTTGTTACTTCCGAATAAGAAACGGATTGGGCAGTGCTATGAATATATGAGGCATTACTTCAAAATCTAAGGTTTTTGACAAGGTAGTTCAGTGATTTGTAGAATTAAATATTGTTTTATGAAAGTTAAGCCTTCCCCCCAAAAAAAATTATTTAGCAAGTTAACATAGGTGTCCATTTTACCAGTTACGAATAAGCCTACGAGTTCCGAATATTCTAGCGATACCCATTCAATATGTATTCCACCCTAAATTAAAAAATACTAGTATACGCCCACACATTATCTATTGGCATGCCTAAGAAAAGATAAATCAATTGCTTACCAGTAAGTTATTTGTATTTCCAAAGGAGAAAGAGAAACGAGGGGTACTGTGAACACTGAGCTCACTTTAATGATACCCCACTCCTCTTGTATGATTATTATGACAAAGTCCATGTTTTGCTCTATGAGACCCGAAAAAAGGGTCAGATCAAAAAGTAAAATAAGAGGTCACATGTATAATGGCACAATGTATTAAAGAATCTATCATAGTATCATTAAATCTTATTCTGTGGAATGGAGGAATTGCAGATAAGAGATGGATACACCCTTCAATTAGAAAGAATGGCAATATCCATGTAATACTATGGGAGCCCTAATTATGTGCCAGATCAAAAAATAAAATAGAAGGTGTACTTTGGCACTAATTAACAAAGATTCTGTGAAAGCCTCATTAAATTCTGTGAAGCCTCATTAATTAAATTTCATTCAGTGGTAGAAGAGGAGTTGTGGATAAGAAATGGGTACCCCAAAACATATCAGATGGACGGACGTACAGCTAGAAAGACATACAGACGGATGGATGGACAAACATCATATCCCTTCCCCTGCTTTTCAAGCGGGGGTATAAAAGGTCACATTTACAATAAAGAAAACAATGAAGAATGAATTTATAATAGTGTTTAGAATGGATATTTGGAACTAGTAAAATGATAACACAAAAATATTCCGATATCTTCCAGTATTCTAAATATTTATTTTAGACAAGTTTTTAGTTTTTGTTAGAGTAAAATCAAAACTTCCCATAATTCAAACACTCATGAATGAACCTTCTTACCATAGGTATCAATTTATTTTTACACCTTTGAATGTATTAATTATCAACTCTTGAAATGATAATTATTCGGAACTGGTCAAAATTCGGAACTGGCCAAACGACTGTAAAATTACAATTTTACCATGTTGGAAAGCCATTATGTGCAACTGAACTTTGAGATATTGTTCAGACATATATCTTTTCAATATGGGAAACCTTTAGCATTTTGTGATTTTCAGCTGGTAGCACCTAAAATAGCGTTACTGTGATGAAGATAGAATAGCACGATAGATGAATCATGTTGAATTGGAACATAATGTACTAATTTATTGTCATGTAATTTGTTTTATTTTTCATTAAGGGCACTGATAAATAACTATATCAATGGTAGAAACGAGATTCTACATCAGAGAATGTAAGCATTAAATATACCTATGTACGTGACCATCAATAAAAACACAAACTGACACACCCCTTCCCCAACCAAATGTCTGCAAAGTGCATTCTCTATCCAGAGTTGTCCTTCCTGCTTAGCTCCCACATAAAACACTGGATAGAGAATGTTTAACTACTTTCTTCCTTCTTCCCTTGATATATACTGCACATCCCATATGTAATAAACCTTACTCATTTGGCAAAAGATAAGAACTTTTCATACTGATTAAAAGTTATACACACTAAATGTTTTTTTTCTGAATGAAAATAAATTTATGATTTTGAAAATTATGACAGCTTATGCCTTAGTTTGAAATACAATTATGTAACATCACAGAGATATTTAATTAAGGGGTCAATTATTTTCATGGTTTATATCAATAAAAAGTACACCTATCTTATATGACACTGTGCTGAATAAAAAGGCAGATAAAAAAGAATAATAATTATACAGTTTCAGTCATACTGTGGGATTTTTTTATCTAAATTGTACATCCTCTTCAGTATACACTTTTATACTAAGATTTGTGATTTTTATCAGTGATAAAACAGCTCAATTGTACATTTTTGGAGGAGGCCAATAATGGATAGTTATCATATGATGGAATCATAGGATATGAGTCAGGTGTTTCAGAATTTATTATATAACTAAAAGTACAGAGATATTACCTGGACGTATGATCAAGCTTTAAATCGTCCAATCAGAGGAGAGTAGTGGACAGGTACTTTATGTAAACAGTTAGTAGGGTAGTTTTATCACAGTAGTGTTTCATAAGTAATGTTAATATTCAGGTCTGTGTTCTTGTTATTATGTAAAATATTGATGCTGTATGATAAACTCAAAAGGACAATGCATTGAAAATATGTTTTGAGATTTAAAAATATTTATTTTTAAAAATTGAACAATTCTGCATATAGAAAATTATCATGATCATGTAATCATAAGAATTGACTGTACATTATACTGTAGTCATATGAAAGAGATATGAATTAAATGATGCTTTGTTTATTTGTTTAGTATAATGAATTTTGTTTTTTTGTCACAACAGATGGAAGACCCCTGATTTTGATCCATCACTGATAAGGTTACTGATTTACAGCGAGGTGGACGGAAATCGCGTCATTCTGTTCGACTCTAGCTCTGTCATCAAGTTGGAAGATAAGGTACCTTATTCAGAGATATGTTTTACTGCACTTTATGATATCAGATTGTCATTTTATAATTTGGAAACTATCTAAAGATAAGAAAATATTTAAATCAAATGTCTTCAATAGTAAAGATTAATAGGACAGGGAAACTTAACATTATAATTGGGAGGATATAGTTGAACAAAGACATTACAATACTGTACAGTAGACATAATTTTTTCCACTGGGTCATAATTCTGCAGAATCTCTGTTTCCTTTTAATCCACGGGTAGAAAATTACGTGGATTTCCTAGATTCTCACTATATATTCCTCAAAAGTACAAAAGTATATTGAGTCCAATGGGACTGCGGAAAGTTTGTGACAGCGTACATAGTGTAAATTAATACCACGCGGAAGAAAGTACTACAGTATTCATACTGCAGAAAGAACAGGGCAACAGCAACCAAAATAAACTGAAATCAAATAAATTCAATTAAAATATGAATACACAATAATAATGAAGTAAGATTATTTTTTATCATCAGCAGCAGAAACCAAAGTGTCAGAGAGGAACAAAATGTCGAAGGAAAAATCCAGGGAATACAACTCCCTCTACAACAGAAGAGAATCTCTGTCATCGTTATCAGCCAAAATATCAGGTAAAGATTTTGTCAGTCAGGTCTGGGAACATAATTTAGTTATTATGATACTTGCAATTGACATACCGGTACAGTAAAGCTCAGTTCGTACAAACACCGATATCGCGAATTCACGGATATAGCGAATTTATCTTGGACCCCCAGCTGTATAAATTTAATGAATTTCTTAATATATGGATATAACAAATTAGGCTTATAGCAAAGTTATTTCATATGTCCCACTGACTTTGTTATAGCTGAGTTTTACTGTACTGATATTTTAATTCAATAACTTAAAAAACCTAGCTAGCTATGATTGTAAGATGTTGGATTGGTTTGGTTGGGGATGTTTTTAAAGACTGTGATTATTAATACCGATATATTTACATTTAATTCTGTAGCTCACAAAACCATGCTCTGACTGTGGGATGAGTAGGGTTGGGGAAAGTGTTAAGTTTTCATGATACTTTATATAACGGTGTTTTAATTCTGTAGCTCACCAAACCGTGCTCTGACTGTAAGACGTTGGAGGAGGTGGTTTTTGGTAGTGTCGGAATGGCTCAGAAGGGGACCTCACTCAAAGTACATTTCTTGAGGTAAGATCCGTTAACAAGTGTACTCACCAGCTTCTTTATCAAATATCTTTCGTGTATGTTGTCATAAACTTTTTTGTGTAAAGTACATTATTTTACACCAGTTCACATTATATGAATAATTTCTCAACACCCTTGTGTAAAAATTTTCCTTCATGTTATTTAACCTGAAGTATAGTTTATTTTTAATTTCATTGATTTTTAGGTCACAGATGTTACTGACAAAAGTCTTCAGTCCTACAGCTCCCAAACAAGAGTCCTTTAGCAGGTGATTATTTAGGCAATTTTAAATTATAAGAGAAAGCAGTATTTTTATACGCCCGTCTTAAGACGGGACGTATTATGTTATAGGCTTCGTGACCCCCCCCCCCCACTTTCAAAAACGATGCTTCGTGCCTGTATAGAATTTGTAAACTGGTTTTAAATCTAACAGGGACTATAGTATTGTCTGGTTTCAAGGCTATTTTTGGTTTTATTCGTTTATGGGATGGAAACGTTTCGGATTCCTCCCTAGCACAATGATATTAAAAGTTGCTCATATATATTTTTAAATATATTGGCAGGGAGTGACCTATTTTATTTATCTATATATTTATGTATTCCAATTTTTAAATATATTTTTTTAAAGTAAACATGGCGAGCTTTATTGATTCAGGGAAATAATATTTTGATCGGGTTCGGAAATTAAAGTTAAAATTCATACGCCGATGAAAAACATTAACTTAAGACTGTATGCCTTTTAGTAAAAAAAAAAATTATTATAAATTTAAGATAAATATTTATTGAGTAACTGTACATTAGTTATATTTCTTCTTTTAATGTGAATGAGAAATAACTATGTTCTGGTGTAAGTGTAAACAGCAAAGGTGTTCCTCGGCACTTCCGGTTGTGTAAAACGTGATAGGATCATCCTTTTGAAATGAAACACCAGTCGAAAACATGTTCTTCCTCATCTGAAGACGATAGTTCTTCTGACGAAGAACTAAAAGAAGTAGCTCTAACTTTGAGTGAAAGTATTTCTCAACAATTATCTAAAAGACAAGAACAATGCTCTAAAATTGACAATGCCATATTTGTTTTGGACAAAAGGCCTGGCAATGTTTCACCTAACCTTTCGCCGGAGAAAAATCAAGGAGAGGAAAAATTAAACGAAAATTCAAAGAGTAAAGCTATTAAGAAAAGGAAGAAAAAGAACTAGTACGTAAATAAAATTCGAGATTTTGATATGCCATTGTATTAATTTAACATGTTGGACCACAGGCACTTGTTTCGTATAAGTTGTACTTCCTACTTATTTTTACCACAAGGCACTGTACCTAACTCATTTTCAGGCATCTCCACCACATCAAGCTCGTATTTTGTTAATATATCAATCATTTACCTACTTTAAAATGACATCATTCTCTTCCAGAGAATTTCTCTTGTCAATTAAATCGTTTCAGAAGTCTCTGGTCGAGCCTCTTTATTTAAAACTACGCATTTATTCCTCGGATAAATTTTAGACTTTAATTGGGATAAAATTTCTGGTTGGTGCTACAAATGAAGGATAAACCAGAGACATGGGAATAGAATTCTTGGAAGCCTCTGGTTTTATCCTAACCCAAACTGGAAGTTGTATCCCGATAAAAATTTTAAAATGTATTGAGGTAATTTTTGAGGAAGAAATGAGTGGTTTACAACAAAGAGGCTTGAACAGAGACGTCTGAAATGATTTAAATGACAAGAAAAAAGTCTTTTGAAGCGAAAGATGTCATTTTTAAAGTAGGTTAATGATTGATATACATGTGTATTAACAAAATACGAGCTTGAAGTGGGGGTGCCTGAAAATGAGTTAGGTTACTTAGGTACCTTGTGGTAAAAAATAGTAGGGGGTGTCCTGTATACAAAACAGGTGCCTGTAGTTTGGACACAATCAAGTTTGTTTAGCTATTACCACAGAACTTTTATAAAGAATTCTTTTTTTTCATTTTCAAGTGATGGTTTATCATCATATATTCACTCCAACATTAATCTCATGGATCCCACTTCTTCCACTTTTGTAACTTCACAAAAGAAGGGAAAGAATAAAGAGAAAGATGCAAACAAGAGTGACACAGCTGTAGAAGTAAGCCTTTATTTGAATGTGATTTAACATGAACATAACCAGAAGATAGAAATGTAACTTAAAGATTTTTATTATGTCTCAAATCTTTTTGAAATGACAAAGTTTATATGCTAACATCCATTTGAAATTCTTTGCTAGGAAATTAATATTTTTGATCGAATGTTTCAGCTATTCAAAGTTTGATTTTCTCAAAATATATATTTTGATTGCCGATGTTACGCCCAATAACTCTGACATCACAGATGTCAATCGTGGTCAAGCAAAATACTTATTGTGTTTACAAATGGCTCATTTGTTGATTCTATTAATTAACCTGTTAGAAATAAGATAAGTGATAATTGGATAATTCACAGCCAGTTAGGTATAAAGTTGCACTTATTTAAACAAAATAGTCTGAATGATATTCCTTGGCTGATATTGCTTTACTTTTTTTAAGGAAATTATGAAAAAGAGTGTCATTAAGCCAGATTTTGAAAAGCAGGACTCACTTGAACCATATGAGGAAAGTCTTCGGAAATTAAAACAAAAAAGGAAGGTTTGTTTCTCTTTCGAATTCTTTACTTTTTGATAAATTTGTCTATATTACTGCTTATGGTCCACTGAATGCATGTATTCAGAAACCTATCTGTACATTCATTTAGAACTTTGCTTTTAGTTAAGCTTTCCAAAAGAAATCTAAATCTCATAATATCAGCAAAAATTTGTGTTTAATTTTAAACTTACAGTGTGAGTTATCTCTCTTATCAGTGAACCTTAAACTTCAGTACTTTGGTATCCTTTCACACTGTGACAGAATATTACTTTTATTCAATCAATAAATCACAATATGTGTATTTCACTGTTGAAAATGAAATAAATGTGTTATTTTTGGCACTTAATTCCTTGAAAAACTTTTAGAAAGAGCGTGAGATGTCTAAAGGCAAGGGATGGTTTGGCATGAGAGCCCCAGAAATGACTGACGAGGCTAAAATGAATTTAGAGGTGCTGAAAATGAGAAAAGCGCTGGATCCCAAAAGATTCTACAAGGGCAATGATATGAAAGGCCTACCCAAGTTCTTTCAGTTTGGAAAAGTTGTTGAATCAGCAGCTGATTTCTACCACTCCAGAGTGCCAAAGAAGAAACGAAAAGCTAATCTGATGCAGGAGCTGATAGCTGACGCAGAGTTCAGGAAGTAAGTCTACATGTTTTCAATTTTCAAACTGGTGTTTAAGATAATAAATATTTGTAATTTGTTTAAGTTAAGCTGTGATGTTCTAAAAATCTCAGTTTAAAGATTGTTCTTAGTTTATAACATTATGTTCTTACATTTTAGATTCAATAAAAGGAAATATGTGGAGATCCAAGAAGCCAAAATGAAAGGAGATGGGCCATATAAACGAATGAAAAGACCAGTCAAGAAGAAGAAAAAATAAATTTTATTCTTAGTACACTGGTTTTGCTCTCTTTTATTCAAGCTTATTGAGATGCAAAATTTCAATCAGGGTGATGCATTAGACTTGAAAAGAACTTGCAATTAAAAGAAAGCTTAAAAGGAAAGTTGCCTCCCTTGTACTGACAGGCTAATTGCTAAGATCTTAAGGAATACTATAATACGCGAGAATTTATTTTTCGCGAGCATACTGTCTCGCGTAATTATGCAAAAATAAAGTTCTTGCGAATAAAAAGTGATAAACAGTACACAAAGATGTAAGAAACTGTAAATTGTCAGTGTCTTTTGGTATAAACATGTATGAATTTTTCTTTACAGTTGGACACATTAGCAAAAACCCACCCTTACAATCCACTCTGGGCACAGTTAGGGTAGGTCCTTGTTGATATCAATGTGATTGTATTTTTGCTGATAAAATGATTTTCATTTGTAATCATTTTAATAATTCATTTCTTTGATTTCAGGGATATGTATGGTGCTATTGGCTACCCACTGAAAATAGCCAGGACAATTATTGTAGGAAAGAAGGCAGATCTTGTCAAAAAGATTCTGTACGTTTTGAGTTACTTTATACGCTGCAGTGATGTTCATGAGAATGGTGAAGTCGGAACACTAGAGTCGTTTCTAGATGATGTTAGCGTAGAATCTCCGGAGGAAGATAAAACTCCCGTCCATGAGGGATTTAAATTTCCCTCCGTCCCTGACGAGAAATTACAGACAGGGTCTCATATAAGCAATTCTGTGATATTTAACACTAGTTCACCGGATGTTCAAAACGGTGGGGAAATCAAAAGAAGTGTTGATAGGAATGATCTGAAATTAGATATCCACGGTCAGCATTGCTCACATGAGAATGAAAGAGAGAAAAGAAACAGAAATGAGATGGAATCGTCGGAGGTGAGTCAGGACGAGGGATATTGCTCTATCATGCAATCTGACGAGAGTGAGAAAATAAGGTGTAGGTTATCAACAGACTGTGTCGTGGAAAATGTCCCCATTGAAAACGTAATGAATGTGAACAGAGCCGCAGTGTGTAGGACTAGTGAAGTGAACGAGAAACTCATCAAACCTGCCAAATCTAGTTCTGTGCTTTCGTCTAAGTTTAGTAATGATGTAACAGTGGAGAAGAAATCTTCAACAGCTGACATCAAACACCAGTTTCTGTCTGATAGAAGTGACAGTATGTTTAATGAGTACTTTGAGGATGACAGTATAGTGACAAAAACAATTGATGATGTGCCTTTAGAACAGCGAGTCATTCACCCGGCAAGGAGAGATATTGTCACGTCCCAGTCATTAGAATGTTTAACGGAATCCCCGCACAATGACACGCATCAGAGACGACTCGGGTCAGTGGGACAGTCGGCCAGGCCCAAGTTATTCCCCCTCTCCCGGCAGTTGAGTTCAGATTTCTCCAAACCCTCCACATACAATCCCGGTCGCTGCAGGTTAGCACTGATTCTGTGTAAAATTATGTGAATGTCTATCAAAATTAAGCAATTTTTTGTGGGTTGCAATCTTTGTGTATTTTCTAGAACATGGTACAAACAGAGTATTTTTTTCTGTTGCAGGTCTGTAACACCCACAGAATTAAACAGGCGCCGGCATCTCTCCTCAACCAGTAGTTTTGATTTTGATCACATGGATCCTCTTGTTCACTTCAAGGAACTCCAAATGCCAAGGTAATGAAACATGCATAATCCGTCCTCTAGTGGTGCATTGCAATTTAATATCAGAGAATGTGAAATTGTGATATTTTTGTAACCATATACCCTTGGTGTTTTCAGCATTAGCAGTGAGAAGAATAACAGCAGTAAGATGTTTGATAGGAACTTTGGCCGGTCTCTCCTGGCCGAGTATTCCGACCATTATTTGTCCAATTTCGTCCTACATGGTACATCCGACAACAACTTTAAAGAGAAACTTGTACGGGATCTCCACATGGCAACTCAGGTCTGTCTTTGTGATGTTTAACAAATCTTAGAAAATAGACAAAAGTCTAGTTCCTATTTGTTAAGATGAGAATGTGCAATGTCTGGATTTGTGTATTGATTTTTCAGAAGTATATAAGTATATAACCGTATCATCTAGAAAGTTTTGGTTTTTTTTGCAGCACTCTGTGTTAGATGAGCCAATAACAGAGGCCGTGTTTATTGTAGCCGATACAGACAAATGGTAATGTATTATTTACACATAAAAAACGAAATTTAGAATGAAGATTTTGTTTGTCAAATATAATCTTTTTATGACATGATTGTTATTTGTTTTTTTAGGTCTGTGGACATTACCAGCAGTAAGTCCCCAGATCAGCCTCCCAAAGTCAGTCGTGTGGTCGCCTCCCAACTCGTGTGCAATATGATGGATGCTGTCCAACAGCTACATCGCCTCAAAATGAGCTCCGAATTCGTAAGTATTGCACATGCATCAGAACTTTTATAAAACATGCATTTAATTGCAGTTTTAGAAAGGAAAATTAAGTACATTGTACTTGTATTAATTAAGTATATGATGGAGACAATTTTCTTTTTGCATCATAAGTCAAAAAGGGATAAATAATGATGTTTTAATTATTTATTTACAGTGCTTGATGCACCTAGAAGACAGACTGCAGGAAATCTATTTTAAGAGTATTATGCTTGCTGAATACTTAAGAGAGAGTAAAAACCCAGGTCATTGTGACATCAAAGAAATGACCAAATTACTAGGGTAAGGAGAAGAGTTCTTTCTACATTTTTATAACATGCTTTAGATTGGAAAGAAGAGTCATTAAACGGAATGTTACTAGAATTTTTTGTCTGTTATTTTTTAGGTTTGATAATGGAGATTTGCCACTACTGGTGGCCATTGCAGGGACACACTCCTCGCAGTTGACCCTGGGAGACCCGTGATTTGGGACCCACCCACGCCAAAAACCCCCCACATATCAGGCAGCAGGAGTGATTCAAAATCAGATACAGTAAAACTTGGTTATAACGAAGTCAGTGGGACCTATGAAATTACTTCGCTATATCCATAATTCATTATATACATATAAGGAATTCGTGAAATCTATGCAACTGGGGATCCAAAAGAACTAAATTGTAATTTTTTTGACGGGCGTATCATGCTGTGGCGCGGCACTTTATTTTTTCTATTCTGATGATCATTTTTCATTTGTTCGTTTTTTTTCAGTGACCTAGATTTTAATCAGAGTTCCCCGAGTCAGGGGGACCAGTCCAGCCCCAAACTTATCTATCACCCCGAGAAATCCCCCAGTATTGGTAAGTCTCGCAAAAAAGTTTCTACACTGAGCTTAATTTAAATGTCTAAATAGATAGATTAAGTATTCAAATGGAAGAAATTATACGTATGATGTGTCTATTTATAGCTCAGAGTATCCCGGTTGACGTCCCTTCCACACGAGACAGAATAGCCACCTTTGATATTTACGACAGAGACAGTGGCTTAGCTTCACGTAAGCAGTCAACAAATAAATGAAATACATACAACACTTCAAATTTGTAACGAGAGAAAAACGAGAGAAAACTATGCAGTGCTTTGGCTTATTTTTTGTATTTTTATGTTGTCTGTTGTTTTTTTGAAGTGACCTCAAGTGGGAGTTTCCAGACCCCGTTCCCGTCCCCCAGTAGTAACGCCAGCAGTTACAGCAGCCTACACCGCCGGTGGATGAGAAGTGTTCACACCTCCATCGAGGGATGCATCAAGAAACGCAACTCCCACGATAATCTAGTCGCTCAAGATGTAAGCCTCTCTTCTGTAATCTGAACATATAGTACTTAACAAAAAAATTGCAATAGACAAAATTAAAATATTAAGTTAATATTTTTTCCTGCTATTTCCAGACCTCATTATGCCCTCAGCCAGGCTGTAGGAAAAGAAGAAGTAAGCTGGCACTGGGCATTGTGTTTGGAAGTGATGAGAAACAGAATCAGGAAGACAACCTGTGAGTTGTAGTGTCGGATATTAATGAAGAAAATTATTATACGCCTAGAGTTGGTTGAAATAAGAGCATCTTTTTAATATAAAATGATTCTCTCTCTACAGGTTATTCCAGAATTTCTTCTTTTCCCACATAACTCTGATAGAGGGTCACCTTGAAAGATTAAAAATGGAGGTTGAAAAAGCATACAGCACTAAACAAAAGTTTGTGGATATTGTCATGGAGGTATGTCATTTTTGAATGTTCTTAGTTAAAATTGGGTTCAGTAGTTTGCAGTGATCATCAACCCTATTTGTAAAAATATAGATCTTTTTATCTGACCAAAAATAGTTATTCAAATACTGAGCAAGTAAAGAGGACTGAAAGAGAAAAAAAGTCATTTCAAATTATACTTTGCTTTTTAAGGCTTTGGAGTCATTCCGAAGTGACATAATAGATTTGTACACCTCTCCACGGTTGAGTGAACCTGTGTGGCAGAGCATGATGTCACACCCCAGTTACCGCTACCAGATCTGTGAGAATTTTATGAAAGAATTGGTCACACTGATCAGCAAGTTTGACAGCAAGAATAATGAATTGTAAGTCATCAAAGTCTTGAATTTGGTTATTTCTGTTTAAATATTTTGTAATTTGTTGATTTGTGTCAGAAGATATTATGTATAACGATCAGATTAACAGTAATGTTGTAATGCTTCTTTCTTGATTTTTAAAAAATATTTTGGCTTCTTGTTACAGTTTTATGAGTACGCTTGTGACAGCTGTGTTGACACATCATCTGGCCTGGGTTCCCACTGTAACACCAGCAGGGGGAACTCCCTCCAAAACCTACCTCCACAATCATTCTGCTAAATGGGTGAGTATCGCTTGTAAAGAGAAGAACATTGCTACAGAGCATACTGAATTAATCATCCATTTTATTTACTGTAGATCACTAAATTTTCGTGTCACCTTATTTTCGCGAGATAGTCATTGACTCTTGATTAGCGAGACAAAATTTTCACAAATTCTGGATATTGCTCTATATAATCTTAAGGAATACTATAATACGCGAGAATTTATTTTTCGCGAGCATACTGTCTCGCGTAATTATGCAAAAATAAAGTTCTTGCGAATAAAAAGTGATAAACAGTACACAAAGATGTAAGAAACTGTAAATTGTCAGTGTCTTTTGGTATAAACATGTATGAATTTTTCTTTACAGTTGGACACATTAGCAAAAACCCACCCTTACAATCCACTCTGGGCACAGTTAGGGTAGGTCCTTGTTGATATCAATGTGATTGTATTTTTGCTGATAAAATGATTTTCATTTGTAATCATTTTAATAATTCATTTCTTTGATTTCAGGGATATGTATGGTGCTATTGGCTACCCACTGAAAATAGCCAGGACAATTATTGTAGGAAAGAAGGCAGATCTTGTCAAAAAGATTCTGTACGTTTTGAGTTACTTTATACGCTGCAGTGATGTTCATGAGAATGGTGAAGTCGGAACACTAGAGTCGTTTCTAGATGATGTTAGCGTAGAATCTCCGGAGGAAGATAAAACTCCCGTCCATGAGGGATTTAAATTTCCCTCCGTCCCTGACGAGAAATTACAGACAGGGTCTCATATAAGCAATTCTGTGATATTTAACACTAGTTCACCGGATGTTCAAAACGGTGGGGAAATCAAAAGAAGTGTTGATAGGAATGATCTGAAATTAGATATCCACGGTCAGCATTGCTCACATGAGAATGAAAGAGAGAAAAGAAACAGAAATGAGATGGAATCGTCGGAGGTGAGTCAGGACGAGGGATATTGCTCTATCGTGCAATCTGACGAGAGTGAGAAAATAAGGTGTAGGTTATCAACAGACCGTGTCGTGGAAAATGTCCCCATTGAAAACGTAATGAATGTGAACAGAGCCGCAGTGTGTAGGACTAGTGAAGTGAACGAGAAACTCATCAAACCTGCCAAATCTAGTTCTGTGCTTTCGTCTAAGTTTAGTAATGATGTAACAGTGGAGAAGAAATCTTCAACAGCTGACATCAAACACCAGTTTCTGTCTGATAGAAGTGACAGTATGTTTAATGAGTACTTTGAGGATGACAGTATAGTGACAAAAACAATTGATGATGTGCCTTTAGAACAGCGAGTCATTCACCCGGCAAGGAGAGATATTGTCACGTCCCAGTCATTAGAATGTTTAACGGAATCCTCGGACAATGACACGCATCAGAGACGACTCGGGTCAGTGGGACAGTCGGCCAGGCCCAAGTTATTCCCCCTCTCCCGGCAGTTGAGTTCAGATTTCTCCAAACCCTCCACATACAATCCCGGTCGCTGCAGGTTAGCACTGATTCTGTGTAAAATTATGTGAATGTCTATCAAAATTAAGCAATTTTTTGTGGGTTGCAATCTTTGTGTATTTTCTAGAACATGGTACAAACAGAGTATTTTTTCTGTTGCAGGTCTGTAACACCCACAGAATTAAACAGGCGCCGGCATCTCTCCTCAACCAGTAGTTTTGATTTTGATCACATGGATCCTCTTGTTCACTTCAAGGAACTCCAAATGCCAAGGTAATGAAACATGCATAATCCGTCCTCTAGTGGTGCATTGCAATTTAATATCAGAGAATGTGAAATTGTGATATTTTTGTAACCATATACCCTTGGTGTTTTCAGCATTAGCAGTGAGAAGAATAACAGCAGTAAGATGTTTGATAGGAACTTTGGCCGGTCTCTCCTGGCCGAGTATTCCGACCATTATTTGTCCAATTTCGTCCTACATGGTACATCCGACAACAACTTTAAAGAGAAACTTGTACGGGATCTCCACATGGCAACTCAGGTCTGTCTTTGTGATGTTTAACAAATCTTAGAAAATAGACAAAAGTCTAGTTCCTATTTGTTAAGATGAGAATGTGCAATGTCTGGATTTGTGTATTGATTTTTCAGAAGTATATAAGTATATAACCGTATCATCTAGAAAGTTTTGGTTTTTTTTGCAGCACTCTGTGTTAGATGAGCCAATAACAGAGGCCGTGTTTATTGTAGCCGATACAGACAAATGGTAATGTATTATTTACACATAAAAAACGAAATTTAGAATGAAGATTTTGTTTGTCAAATATAATCTTTTTATGACATGATTGTTATTTGTTTTTTTAGGTCTGTGGACATTACCAGCAGTAAGTCCCCAGATCAGCCTCCCAAAGTCAGTCGTGTGGTCGCCTCCCAACTCGTGTGCAATATGATGGATGCTGTCCAACAGCTACATCGCCTCAAAATGAGCTCCGAATTCGTAAGTATTGCACATGCATCAGAACTTTTATAAAACATGCATTTAATTGCAGTTTTAGAAAGGAAAATTAAGTACATTGTACTTGTATTAATTAAGTATATGATGGAGACAATTTTCTTTTTGCATCATAAGTCAAAAAGGGATAAATAATGATGTTTTAATTATTTATTTACAGTGCTTGATGCACCTAGAAGACAGACTGCAGGAAATCTATTTTAAGAGTATTATGCTTGCTGAATACTTAAGAGAGAGTAAAAACCCAGGTCATTGTGACATCAAAGAAATGACCAAATTACTAGGGTAAGGAGAAGAGTTCTTTCTACATTTTTATAACATGCTTTAGATTGGAAAGAAGAGTCATTAAACGGAATGTTACTAGAATTTTTTGTCTGTTATTTTTTAGGTTTGATAATGGAGATTTGCCACTACTGGTGGCCATTGCAGGGACACACTCCTCGCAGTTGACCCTGGGAGACCCGTGATTTGGGACCCACCCACGCCAAAAACCCCCCACATATCAGGCAGCAGGAGTGATTCAAAATCAGATACAGTAAAACTTGGTTATAACGAAGTCAGTGGGACCTATGAAATTACTTCGCTATATCCATAATTCATTATATACATATAAGGAATTCGTGAAATCTATGCAACTGGGGATCCAAAAGAACTTGGCCATATCCATGAATTCTCAATATTGGTGTTCGTACTAAACAAGTTTTACTGTAACAAGAGGCTGATCTCAGATTCAATATATCATTAGTCTTATTTAATTTTAGGGTGTTCAGTGAATGAAACTGGTGCCATAATGAATATACATAAAATGGAATGAACAAATAATTTAATTCTTAAAGATGGAGAGTGAAAAAAAAATATGTATTAAAATCAGGGATTTTTATGCCAATGATATGTGATATATTTTGCCTGGATTGTTAATTTTCCTTATGCTTTCATTTAGCAGACACTGACAGTTAAATAATTATGGTCTGATTTATAAAAAGACACTTCATCGATTGAATTAAACTTGTATATGTTAAGATGCAATCTACATGCTTTAGCCTATTTAGTTACAATATCTTTACTTACACGTAAATGCCAATAGACAGTGAAGCTTAAAGCTTTGCCAGTTTTTATGTCAAAATCAATGTATCAAATTAAAACTTGAAATTTGAACTTTTTTTCCTATTTCTTCAGTATGTATCAAGGTATGAAGTTTGATAACACTACCTTGAGTAGTGTCTGCAAAACTGAGCTAAACACTAATTTAAGAAAAGTGAGGTCAAGGTGAAAGGAAAGGTCAAGGTATAAAAATGTTGATGCAGTTGAATAGTTCTTATCAGTATGTATCAACATATGAAGTGTGATAAAAATATCTTGAATGTTTTCTTAAAAACTGAGCTAAACACTCATTTAAGGAAAGTGGGTTCATCAAAGGAAAGGTCAAAAATGGCAATGCTGTTGGATAGCTCTCTTCAATATGTATCAACATATGAAGTTTGATAACAGTATCTTGAGTAGTATCTGTAAAGCTGAGCTAAACACTAATTTAAGAAAAGTGACATCAAGGTGAAAATAAAGGTCAAGGTCAAAAAATGTTGATGCAGTTACATAGCTCTTATCAGTATGTATCAACATATGAAGTGTGATGAAAATATCTTGAATGATTTCTTAAAAACTGAGCTAAACACTCATTTAAGGAAAGTGGGTTCATCAAAGGAAAGGTAAAAAATGGCAATGCTGTTGGATAGCTCTCTTCAGTATGTACCAACATATGAAGTTTGATAACAGTATCTTGAGTAGTATCTGTAAAGCTGAGCTAAACACTAATTTAAGAAAAGTGACATCAAGGTGAAAATAAAGGTCAAGGTAAAAAAATGATGATGCAGTTACATAGCTCTTGTCAGTATGTATCAACATATGAAGTTTGATGAAAATATCTTGGATAGTTTCTTTGAAACTGAGCTTTGAACTGAGCTAAACTCAAAGTGTGACGGAAGGACAGACAGAAGGAAGGACATGACAAACACTATATGCCCCGGCCATATACGTGTATTATCCTCATTCATGTCCGTACCATTTAATTTACTCTCTTATCTCTCATTACAACTGGAGCAGGCATCACCCTGGACTTTCAGGTGTAAGTCCTACCAGGGGCTAAAGAATTTTTAAAGGAGTAAGAAAATACAGTGGTTTAGGCGAAATGGACCATAGACTTTGGTAGTTCAGTGGTTAGAGCACCTGACTAGTAAGTAATACAAAGATCATGGGTTCAAATCCTAATCCAACTATGTATTTTCTCCTTTTCAATTAAAATACTGTGAATTCGTCATATACAATTGGTTCATCTCAGCTAAATAAAATTACGAGACTGGAAATGATGAACAGACATACATGTAATTAGCCATTTCAATCCAGCCAAAATAGCTGTGAGATTCAGGATGTCAGAGTCCCAAAGACACTACTAGTATTTTTTTTCCAGTCCCATACCCCATATTTTTTCTTATGCCCCATGTTTTGAAAATAAATCAATAGTTTAGGCTGTTGATATTTTTTTTTTCCAAGGAAATTAAAAACAGGGTTAAATAATGTTCCTTTTAATGTGAAACGGTCATTAAGGCATCCCTTTGTAAGAAAATGTTTATTTTGTTTTTTTTTTTTAAAAAGGCATACACGTACATGTAATTTTCATACATATGCATAAAAAATATTTTAGATGACTTTGGTCACATGAGGTGTGCATGTTCACAATTATATGAACTTTGACTCGATTTATAATAATTAATTAATTCAGTTCATTCAGTGATAAGCCTCACTTCCATTAGAGAGGTCAAAGGGTGTGACTCCACCTGAAAAAAAATCATTAGAGTTCAGGTCAGCTGCACATGCAACAAATTTTTTTGTTGTTGATAATTATGGCTTAAATATTTTTTTCCCCAATTTTTTTATTATAGAACAATGAACAGCTTAGTAACAAAAAATTACCATTGTGTCTTCCAAGTTCATTTCAGTTTCTTCCTCATTTAAATCAACATCAAATTTCCCTAATGTTCTCTCTGGAAATTAAAGATGATTTAAGATGAATGAATAATGAATTGTCAGAATTATTTCAAATGTTATACTGATATAAAAAATTGTTTAAAGTTTGGCTGTTCTTAGTTAAAAGTTTGGGCCTTGACCAGAAGAGCTTAAAAAAAAAACAGCATTTTTTTCAGATACATGGGAAAAGACTTATCCCTGACGACCTTTAATCTCCATCTTAAAATGTGTGTTATTAGATAATGAAAGTCACAAGTGTTGTTAACTATAAGAGCTGAAAATTTCCAGGATTAATGAAACAGAAAAACAGATGTAGTTTAATGATCAAACCTTTATTGAAGCCTGGACTGATCTTCATTTCCACAATCTGTGATGAGCTGTTAAAACTAACCACTTCTGCCTCCTGTAATGTATCAAAGTTCAAAAATCATACAGATAGCAAAATTTCATCAAATTTAACAGATCAAACATCAGACAACAATGACTGTATCCCACCTTGTAATCTCCCACTTCTGGAGTGTAATTTTCTGACATTTCAAGCATCTACAAAATAAAAATAAACAAGAAGTGAAATTTTTCTCCATGTTAAAATGTCTTTAAAGCTTAAAGCTTTACAAATAAAAAGATCTGTGTTTTGCTAAATTGAAACTGTATTTGAGTTACCATATGTACAGTAAATTGTTCCTTTAATTAATTACCTTGAATGTTATCTTATCTCCTGGGTTAGGATTGCCCTGAAGTAATGGAAACTGCTGGTATTCCCTTCGTACTGGGATAGCGATGACAGGACTGGCGTTAGTGAATGACCTCTCAGGATAGGTGATTGATGCTGAATCCTGCTCCACTTTACCATTACTTAGACTTGTGTTCTATTAATGAGAAAACTACCAATTTAAAGTAACATTCATTATCACTTTTGTTCACACTGTAGGTACAATCTATGTATTTACTGGTTACTTAAGACCCTCACCATTCATCAATAACCGTAATTCTCTAAGCTATCCTCCAACTACATATATATAAAGTAACTTTGAGCTCTGTTGGTTGTAAAAAACTAAAATTATCCAATCAAACATAATTTAAACCTCTTTCATACCTGTAGAACAAACGACCTGTTGGTAAGTTTTGTTGACAACTGCTGCTCCTTTGTCAGCTCTCTAAAACTGTTGTTCTTGATTTGTCGACTTCTAGGTCGAGAAAACACTGCCACACCATTGGCTAGAACTGACTGTTTTACAGTGGGCCTGTCTGTTGGACTCTCACTGTATGACAGATCTACAGTTTGTTCCCTTTGTTTGTGATACACTGGGGTGCTGGTTTTGAGGGAGTCCCCCTCCTGCTGTAGAGCGTCTTGCTGGATCCTCGAGGAGTCGAATGTTGTACACGATTCCTCTTCCTCATTATCTGATGTAAACTTGATGTGCATGTTACTGGTCGAATCCACATGCTGTCTAAGAGGTTTGACATTGACTGGCTTGTGGCTGACAGTAACAGAAGGTGCTGTCTCTTCTCTTTGCCTTTTCCGTTTTCTCGTACGCTTTTTCTTGTCAGATTTGACGGTATCCTCTGTCTGATTTGTACCTCTATTTGGTGTCATATCCTCATCTCCCAAAGTTTCATGTTTTTCTGTTGAAAATTTTTGCTTCTTTTTTGTCTGATTTTCTTCATCATCTGATATGTACATGACTGCCTCTACATCATCTCTCTCTGTTTCTTTACTTCGAATTGAAGCTGATTCTTTTTTGCTCTTTTTCTTTTTTCCTAAATCCTTATCTTTATTGTAAATTTCTGTATACTCTTCTGGTATTATCAACCTAAAAATTATATGCTTACCTTAATTTTTATAGATACTGTACATGTACATACACTTTTTTTCTACAAAAAATTATTTTAAGAAAAACTTCTTCAATTCTCCCTTTCACAAAATGTCAACTAGCTGACACTAAATTTCATGTATAATTTTAACTTGGACATATTATTCTTTAGGCCACAGGAAGTTAATTAAATTTACAAAATAATAATATTGCAAATAAACAGTAATCATGTCTTATGTTTTACAGTGTCACCATCGGTTTGAAAGTTGTATTTTATTCAGAAAACCTTTAAATAGCTTATACTTTAAACTTTGACCTGCCTCTTCAAACTACAAACCGCACGAGATTAAAGTTTAAGCTCTCTACACCTACTAAATCTTAATACAGACTAACTAGGGCACTGTTAATTCTCCATTATCACATTAATCCTGGTGGTGAAGGAATTCTGGGAAGATTTCACAGAAAAAAATTGCTCGACAAATAAAGATTTTTATTTGAATTTTCTCTGTTCTTTAAAGATAGTATATTGAGCTCACTTTGCTATTAAGGTAAACTTCTAAAATTTGTGCTGACAATTTAAATGAAACGAAAAATATTTGCATCTATGTACTCTACAATGCCTTGTGTAACAAATTTGCAAAAAGCCTGGTATACCCTACAGAAATGTATCTAACATAGGACACCATGTTGCTTCACTGTCTAGACTGTCTTGTGTAGTGTAAAGCTTGAGGAGGTGGATTAAAGGGTATCCTAAGAAATTTTTTAAAAAAATTATGATCTACAACTGTGCTCACCCCCATCGCAGAATTTCACAATTTTATGTCAAAAGAAATCACTCCATTGACCAGAGACATAAATAACAGAGATTTGCAAGTTCGCCATTAGCATGTTTGTTTACCTAAATATGTGACAGTCCTGGTACTATCCTAAGAATAACTCTTTTTATGTCTTGTATTTCATTCTAAAGTAAAATTAATATTAATTATACCATATTTGGGTATATGATTTGTTAAGTTTTAAAGATCTTTAAAAGCAAATTAGGCAAATAAAAGAGGTTAATGATGGACAGTCAGCAAAATCGCGGCAAAATGGCCAACCAAGAGTCACCTGTTGTAATTTCAGATATCTCCTTTTTTATTGCATTATATAAACAAAATTATGTAAAAAAAATATCCTGAATACTTTGTATATATAAATTAAAAAATTACTATGTAATCCCTGTTAATTTTAAAGTTTTATGTGATTTGAGTTGCACGAGATTTGAAAAATTAAACAATAGGGAATGCGATGTCACGCAAGACTTTGAACAGTTGCGAATGTCTGTTATTTATGTCTCTGCATGGACCAAGCCTTTAACTATGCATTAGCTTAGCTGTGTTAAAGCATAGCTGAAGCTCATAGGTTGATCACTCGAGGGATTTCTATTTTATAAAATTGCATGCACTCTTCTGCCCCCACGGTGACATCACAAAACATGTTACAGATGTCATTTATAATTATGCCACACAAAATCAACAAACCTATTAGAAACCTCGGAAACATGTGTTATGTCTTTGAAAGAAAGATGTACAGTGTCATCTTCACGAAATATGGACGATTTTTCCCACTCAGGGACTGTGCAGCCATTGATGAGGATGGATACAGGCCCGTCTCTTTGGGGCACGAACTTCCGCCTAACGTAGGCAAGAAAATCTTTTACTTTTGGACACTTTCTTTTCTTTACCAAAACCCAAGAGCATGGCAGTGGAAGATTGTCAAAGAAAAGTTTTACACGAACAGGCACTTCTTCCATGGACGCAGACATCTTGTTTTCTTTTTTTAATCTTTATCACAAAAGAGTTAGGCCAAAATATTCAAAATGCATATTGTTTTTATGATCTTAGATGTGTTTGCCTGAGTGTTTATACTGATACAAGAAAAAAAATAAAACCGATGAAATTATTAACTAATTCTAGGATTAAATCTTGGATGATTATTAAACTTAAAGAAAATTTAATGTAATCGGGATCGGTCTTCAGGATAAAAATAGAACAACACGTTTTTAGAAGATTTGTTGAAATAATGTAGTTTCACTCAAAAGGGACTCTTGGATTTTGTTGTGTCAGTGGTGGATAACAAAATGTATGTTTTTAATGATGTTTTAAGTATACATTTGCTTCAAATACTAGAAGTCAACTCAAATATATTGTTTATTACGCATGAATATGGATATTTATGTCATATGGATTGTGTAATAGCACCAAGTTCTAAAATAAAACGATGAAAGTAATGCTATTTTTATTACAAATTTATTCAGATTTTTAAGGAATGTCTAAGAAGGAAAGGTCTGGAAGATTCAATTTGAAGGCGTTGTTAGATCAGTATAAACAGGTATGGGCGATTGAGTGTGTAAAATATTGTCAGAATAGTTAATCTACATGGTTTGCAATGAATGGTAAAGATGAAACAATCAGTCTGTGCAAAATTTTTTTGGGTAGTAGAAGAAATTTTGTCCTGTTCACTTGAAAAAATACACAGGACCATTTACCATTTTTATGTGATCAGAAAAGCTTACTTGAGCTTTCAGCTCAGGTGAGCTAAAAATCTTAGCATTTGTCATATATTACTTTCATATTTGATAATATGTTACAAAATCATTACGTTATTAAATATGCTTAAATAAATGTATATATAACATGATACTCTTTTTTTGAATAAAACTTCCACTATAAATATGCACAAGTCAATCTAAAAAATTCATGAAATACTGTGTAATCATTCTTTTTTAAATTTGGGGGTGGGTAGGGTGGAGGAGTGTAATTCAATTCCTCCAGTAAATGGTACATTTCTATATTACTTTATTCTATCTCTTCTTCGCCAAAAAAATTAAGTCCTTTGAAATTATGAAAATCTGACATTCAAAGATCAATTTTAAAGTACATGACCATTGAAAAAAATGTAGGGTGTACTATAACGGGGATCAATTCTTACAGGAATGACCAGATAAAAGAACACACGAGTAAAGAGAACAGAAAAACTCAACAGTAACGTACTAATCTCTATAAAACATCGAAGTATAATGAAACTCAGGACTGTCATAACAAACAAATGTTCAACTCAATGAAAAAAAATTCCCTAACCAACTTTATTTATACATGTACCTGTACTTCACAGGCGTACAACATTAGTAAGAGAAATACTAAATCTGAAACAGTACTTCTATTACTTTATAATGTTGAAGCATAATGAAATTACTTCTAGTCATAACAACCACATTTTCAACCCAACAATCGAAAAGACATCAGCCTAAAATGGCGACCAGAAGTAGCCATTTCAATCGGTGTCATTTAATGACGTAGTATTGCACACTGATATATCATTCACTCAAACGTTCAGGTGATGTCCTGGATATGCTTGAAGCCTGGAGAAATGCCATAATGAAGGAAGTCTTTGGGAGTTTTACCGAGAGACACACTCTGGGGTAATGATTCAGACATTGGGGATGTATGTTCCTCCTGGAGAAAATCATCTTCACCCTGAAAATAAATTCATCAACAAATTACAACTAAATTGCTGTAGAAACACAAATTATTGTGGGGAATTAATTTTTTTTATTGATATGTCATCTAAGGTTTCATGTTAATTTTTTGTTTTGAAAGTATAACCCTATTCAATATACTGTCAAATGGAAATTCAAAGTAGCATTCGTTTTTTTGTTGAAAATGGTTTACAATGAAATAAACACATAACCTTAGGCCTTAGAACGAAATGATTAAAAATGTAAGAAAGCTTTTAAATGAATGGAATATGTCAAAATCATCTACATAAGAATATCATAAATTTAAATAAAATGTAATAGATTCTAAAACTAAGATTTCTGAATATCATTGCTTATTTTTCTTTTGTACAAAATGTTGACAAATTTAAAAGAATATTTCATTTTTAAGATGTATGGTGACTTACATCAGAAAGCTCTTGGTATAGAAGATTGACTTGTTATGGGAAAAACAAATCTTGCTTCTTTTTATCTCTCTCCCATTCCACCAACCGTACCCTCAAGATCAAAGATCTGGGACACAAGATTTTTTTTCTAAAAAATTTTACATTTATACAGGCTTATTTCAGTTTAAAGTTCAAAAGTATTAATAATGGAGGAAATTTGCAATACAGTTACATTTGATTCTTCAATGCTTTGGTGATTGATTGTTTTCCTCCATATTTCTGACCCTAGGCATTCTTTGTGTTCTGTTCCACACATAACAAAGGACACTTGCTAAGTTGTATCATCTTTAATATACATTTAAATTTTCATGACAAATTCAATCATGAACACATACACACTTTTTTCCCTGATTTCAAAATGGAATTCTGTATCAAAATTTTAAGTTAAACTGGTTATTGTTAACAATTGGGAAAATACAACCTGATATCTTTTACTGATAGTTGTATTAAACTTTTATCACACAAATGCAGTGTATGCATGGCAGTAAAGTTTACTTAACATCAAAAGTTTCAAAGCACCCTTAAAATACAAACTTCTGAATAAAAGAATTATTGCAAAAAAAACTCCCTGAAATTAACAAGGTAATCTGGTTCAAAACAAGATTGTGCATTTCACCCACAATACTAATATCTTCAACGGAATTCATTTCTCAGTTTCCAGAACCCAATGCCATTGTTTCGTTCAAACACACATATTTTGTTTAACATGGCTTTGAACAGGGAGGAGTTGGACGGAGGAAGCTTCGAACCAAACTCATCCAAAATCTCCTGAGTAGAAGCCTTCCCGATCATACTACATCCAAACAGAATGAAGTTCTTAATTTCTGAGATGAGTTTGTAAGAGTCTGAATCAATCACGGGGTTTGAAGAGTTATCTCCTTCATCCTCCTCTTCCTCACCAGGTGTCGCCACTAGTTCATTTCTCTTTTTCATCTGGCTCAATAAGAGGTCAGAGGTCATAGAACTGGATGAAGTTTGTCCTGTTTTTAGATCTTTCACCACATTGCCTACCAGAGAACCATCAAAATGCTTCACAGAGGGCTCAGAATCAGATTTCTTCAGCTGCCAAAAGCAATGTAATCATCATATTATTAAGACATATTTTCTATTGTTAATTCTGCTACATGAATTATTGCTATTGACTATTGTTGAATAAAAATGATTTTATAATATATTTTTAGTCTAATGAACTGTACTCCAAGCATACATTTATTGTATATAGACTTAGCGTGTGATCAGGAATCTTACAGTGGACACTGAAGCAGAAGGTTGTGTCTCCTGTTTCTTTGAGGAGTCTACCAAAATGCTGTTCTTCTTCTGTCCAAACCTTGGCCTGAAAATAAAAAAGAAATAAGTATGCTTGGATTGTTGTTGCATATTTAAATACTTGATGTTCTTCACTTTTATAAATACAAGTGACTTACTTTTTGACCCCTGATTGGCCAGTCCAGGTAGGCAGCCCTGTAATCGCTAAGTTACACCCTGACCTTGACCTCTTCAGAGCTCGAGCGGCTTCCTTGGCAACCCTAGCTGCCTCATTCTCCACGATCATGTAGTCGTGTTTGGAAGGGTCCATAATTACATCATGCTTCATGGCAGTGTCTATACCTGTATGTGCAGTTGTGAAAAAAAATTATCTCATGAAAATAGGGCCTTGGTCAAAGTATAGGCAAAAGCATGACTGATTGAGATCAATATCATATATAAAGGTCAAAGGGTAAAAAATTCAATGATGAATCTTTACTACATGTATTAAACATAAGCCACTTCTGAGGGCACAACATACACCTGTATCTTGTTTTACCTGTAAAAAGTAATTTTAGAAGGGCTTCAATGTAACCTCCCATAAACAGTAAGTACTTCACTCCTCCCATAAACAGTAAGTACTACACTCTACCATAAACAGTAAGTACTTCACTCTTCCCATAAACAGTAAGTACTTCACTCCTCCCATAAACAATAAGTTTCTAGTTTCTGCATGTTTGTCAAGTTTTTTGCTCGTCCCATAAACAGAATAAGCAGTTAATGCATAGAAATTTTTTAAAATCCAGTTTTAGATGAATGTTTTTGTAAATAAACTTAAATAATTCATACATACATGAAGCAGGCAATCTTATTTACTAGCATATGTTTATTTTTAAATTTTTGCTAACTTAGCATCTTGCATCTTGAAAGATAATCTAGAATTATTTCTAAGTTTTATAACAGTTTGATAACATACTGATTAATTCTTGTACTCTGTAGTCCTGCTGTATGTAAAACAGAGTATGGCATTGGATTTATTTCAGAGTCAGTCCCAGAAACAGAAGTGAGTTTAGAGATGCGTCAAACAAATGAGGCAGTATTCCTCAATGTACATATGGTACTCAAAGCCATCCTGGATTCTGTCCCTATGTAAGTAGTACCAGGACAAGGATTGGTTTTAGAAGCGCATTATTATTTTATCTCACGAAACCATTGATGGTTAAACCATTAGTAGAGAAGTACAATAATAGAGATGTCAATAAGCAAAAATGTTATGCCATTTAAGAGCCATTCACATAGATAAGCATGTAGATATTATGTTAACAAGATGCTGTGAAAAAAATCAATGCAGTTGAAAATTTCCTTATCAGGTCATCGACAGTATTATTACCCCTACTGCACGATTTGTTTCCATTCCTTGGGAAGGGTGCCTACATACAGGAATGCTACATCAGAAACCTCCTACAGATTACCACTTACCTCCCCACCGCCAGACAGAGAATTCTGGAACTGGTCATAGACAGGATGCTTAAATTAGATGTAAGTATGTCAAGGTCAAAGTATACAGAAGTTATGTGATAATTAAATGACAATTCAATGTAAACTAGTGAGAAGAAATTCAGTTTTCTGCAGTTGATATGGGTGTTTATGGTTTGTATTTTTAGGTCCGGGCCCCACGGCAGGACATACAGGAATCTGAGGGGGACGAAGAGGACATGGAGGAGGGCATTGTGTTTGATATGGTGAGTGTGAAGGTTACAGGTCAAGGGCATGGAGGTACTGGACCATTCTTAAACTTGACAAAGATAAAATCAAAAATTTCTTTTCAATTAATAGTAAATTTGTTTTCAGGATATTGAACAAGACTTAACCAGAGACCTGGACAGTAAAAATTTTGATCGGAAATGTTCAGATAAACCTATGACACACAGAGAAGCCAATATACTGGATGTGTGCATGGAGATGACCTTGACCTATATATCCAATGTCTGCTATACTAATGGTAAGTAAATGCTGATGAGTAGCAAGTATTGGTATCATAAATATCGATTTAAAAGTAATTTTTGTGTTAATAGGATGTTAAGAATTACATTTAATATTAAATTCTGTTAAATGATTGCATGTTTTAGATCTCTGAATCATGTTTATTTTTATACATTTAATGGTGATTCACTGGGATGAACTCTTCAGTGCTGTGATTGGAGTAACACTGTTTTACAGGCGAGTGTAACTGGGAGGCCACCAAGAAGCTGTACCGGGAGATATTACTGGTGTTTGATCGCCTCATCCTCCCCACGCACGCCTCCTGTCACGTCCAGTTCATTATGTTCTATCTCTGTAGCACCAAACTGGTAAGTAAAATAAATATTCCCTTTTCCTCTAACCAACAGTGATTTCAGAATTTGGTATGTTGTGAGCTGTAATATTTACCTGGAAGTGTATGACAAGGCAATGAAGACACTGCACTTAAGCAGTTATCTACTGCTAAGTGTTTATTTTTTTTTTTCTACATTTGTGAAATACATTCATTTTAAACCCAGATACCCAGTAGGTACAAAAAGACCACCACAGGCTCATGGTTTTGATAGGCTTCACCATAGAAAGAAAGCTTATGACCTGTACACAACACGCTTTCCCACCTACCACTTTAAGTAAAAATATCTACCACTATTATACAAAACCCATCATTTATATGATTTTTAGTTTTTTTTTAAACTAAGTAGACATAAAATCTCATTGATTTTCAAGATAATGTATGATTATGTTCCCCAAACAGAGTTTGGGAACATATTGTTTTTACTCGGTTTCTTATTATTAAGGTCTTCCGTTTCAGACGGAAGACCTTATAGTGATTGTACTGTTTCTTTTTATTATTATTATTTTTTTTTTTTTCCCCTTTTCTTGTAAATCGGATTTCTCAGAGATGGCTGGGCGGATTTTCTTGAAATTTTCAGGGATGATAGAGAATAAAAATACGCTCAAAAATCACTTCCGGTCGTCAGATTTGTCCGATTTCCTGTTTTTCCAGAAATATTTTGTCATAGTCATATCTCAGAAACGGTAAGAGATGAAGACACCAAACTTATATGAGTAATAGATCATGATAAGTAGGCGAGCCCATTTGGGTTAAGATCGTCCGCCGTCACTTCCGGTCGTCACAGGAAGTGATCAAAGAAAT
>PRKT01000020.1:1324649-1342737 GCA_003671525.1 Saccostrea glomerata | reverse complement strand
ACTCCTCCCATAAACAGTAAGTACTTCACTCCTCCCATAAACAGTAAGTACTTCACTCCTCCCATAAACAGTAAGTACTACACTCTACCATAAACAGTAAGTACTTCACTCTTCCCATAAACAGTAAGTACTTCACTCCTCCCATAAACAATAAGTTTCTAGTTTCTGCATGTTTGTCAAGTTTTTTGCTCGTCCCATAAACAGAATAAGCAGTTAATGCATAGAAATTTTTTAAAATCCAGTTTTAGATGAATGTTTTTGTAAATAAACTTAAATAATTCATACATACATGAAGCAGGCAATCTTATTTACTAGCATATGTTTATTTTTAAATTTTTGCTAACTTAGCATCTTGCATCTTGAAAGATAATCTAGAATTATTTCTAAGTTTTATAACAGTTTGATAACATACTGATTAATTCTTGTACTCTGTAGTCCTGCTGTATGTAAAACAGAGTATGGCATTGGATTTATTTCAGAGTCAGTCCCAGAAACAGAAGTGAGTTTAGAGATGCGTCAAACAAATGAGGCAGTATTCCTCAATGTACATATGGTACTCAAAGCCATCCTGGATTCTGTCCCTATGTAAGTAGTACCAGGACAAGGATTGGTTTTAGAAGCGCATTATTATTTTATCTCTTGAAACCATTGATGGTTAAACCATTAGTAGAGAAGTACAATAATAGAGATGTCAATAAGCAAAAATGTTATGCCATTTAAGAGCCATTCACATAGATAAGCATGTAGATATTATGTTAACAAGATGCTGTGAAAAAAATCAATGCAGTTGAAAATTTCCTTATCAGGTCATCGACAGTATTATTACCCCTACTGCACGATTTGTTTCCATTCCTTGGGAAGGGTGCCTACATACAGGAATGCTACATCAGAAACCTCCTACAGATTACCACTTACCTCCCCACCGCCAGACAGAGAATTCTGGAACTGGTCATAGACAGGATGCTTAAATTAGATGTAAGTATGTCAAGGTCAAAGTATACAGAAGTTATGTGATAATTAAATGACAATTCAATGTAAACTAGTGAGAAGAAATTCAGTTTTCTGCAGTTGATATGGGTGTTTATGGTTTGTATTTTTAGGTCCGGGCCCCGCGGCAGGACATACAGGAATCTGAGGGGGACGAAGAGGACATGGAGGAGGGCATTGTGTTTGATATGGTGAGTGTGAAGGTTACAGGTCAAGGGCATGGAGGTACTGGACCATTCTTAAACTTGACAAAGATAAAATCAAAAATTTCTTTTCAATTAATAGTAAATTTGTTTTCAGGATATTGAACAAGACTTAACCAGAGACCTGGACAGTAAAAATTTTGATCGGAAATGTTCAGATAAACCTATGACACACAGAGAAGCCAATATACTGGATGTGTGCATGGAGATGACCTTGACCTATATATCCAATGTCTGCTATACTAATGGTAAGTAAATGCTGATGAGTAGCAAGTATTGGTATCATAAATATCGATTTAAAAGTAATTTTTGTGTTAATAGGATGTTAAGAATTACATTTAATATTAAATTCTGTTAAAAGATTGCATGTTTTAGATCTCTGAATCATGTTTATTTTTAAACATTTAATGGTGATTCACTGGGATGAACTCTTCAGTGCTGTGATTGGAGTAACACTGTTTTACAGGCGAGTGTAACTGGGAGGCCACCAAGAAGCTGTACCGGGAGATATTACTGGTGTTTGATCGCCTCATCCTCCCCACGCACGCCTCCTGTCACGTCCAGTTCATTATGTTCTATCTCTGTAGCACCAAACTGGTAAGTAAAATAAATATTCCCTTTTCCTCTAACCAACAGTGATTTCAGAATTTGGTATGTTGTGCGCTGTAATATTTACCTGGAAGTGTATGACAAGGCAATGAAAACACTGCACTTAAGCAGTTATCTACTGCTAAGTGTTTATTTTTTTTTTTCTACATTTGTGAAATACATTCATTTTAAACCCAGATACCCAGTAGGTACAAAAAGACCACCACAGGCTCATGGTTTTGATAGGCTTCACCATAGAAAGAAAGCTTATGACCTGAACACAACACGCTTTCCCACCTACCACTTTAAGTAAAAATATCTACCACTATTATACAAAACCCATCATTTATATGATTTTTAGTTTTTTTAAAAACTAAGTAGACATAAATTTGATAAAATCTCATTGATTTTCAAGATAATGTATGATTTGACATGGGAACATATAAACAATTTTCATACCAATGATTTAAAAGATTTCAAGCATGTGTTTGACATTGACAGGTAGATTTATCTCTGTCACTAACAGTGATAGCATTGGAAAAATTAATTTTGTCCACATCTCCGCCTAGAAAAAAAGGAAGTTTTAGCCAATCCTTGAAGGTTTTATAGAACATGTTTAATCAGTATACAGTTAGCTGTAGTGTAACATGTATTAAATGTATTTCAGCCAATCTGTGAAGGTTTTATAGACTACTTGTGGAAGAAAGTACAGAACCCCAACACAGAGAGTGTGTTCCGCCAGGCGGCCGTGGGATACATAGGGAGTCTCCTCTCCAGGGCCATGTTTGTACCTCTCAGGTATTACAACAGCTCCCTCTCACTTAGTTACTGTATACCTATAACATTTATTCATTTTCTTTCGTGTGTTGGACATATTGCAAAACAGGGTTAGATTTGTAAAGTTTTTATTTTGCTGAAGTTACTGTAAATGTATTTTATTTTGCGTGTACGATATTTGGCGGAAATTGATTTTTGAACAAGTTAGCGTAGATTTAGCTAATTGATTTAGCGCATTTCTCAGTGTTCCTATTTATGGGTATATGTGCAAGTTATTTAGCGTTGTACTAGAATTAGCGGAAGTTTCACTCCGCCAAAAGTGCTAAAAGGAATACACAGCCAAATGTAATACGTTTACAGTATCACAGTATGAGTAGAAATGGATATCCTCTAACAAAAAAGCTTATTTTTATGTCCCAATGATAAAAAATTTCAGCTTTTGGTCTGTCGCTTGGACTGTCTGTCTATCTGTTTGTAAAAACTTGCCCTTAAACCTTTAACATTCAAATGGTTAATGCTAGGCCTTTTAAATTTCAGTCATAAATTCCTTGCGACAAGGTCTTTCTTTGGGAATCTACATTTTTACCTCATTATGTTTATCTTGGACTTTGACCTACTTTTGAAAAATTTGAAGCAACATTAATCCTGGCTTTAACTTTTGTTTGAATGGTTGGTTGTAGAGATTTTGTATTGCACATATTTATAAATACCTCTTGTTGAATTCAGCATTTTACTTTGTTTATTTTCAGTACAGTAACAGCTTGTCTAGACCTTATGTGTGAATGGGTACATCTGTACTTGGACAATACTAGTGAGGAGATTGTTAACGCTGACGTCAGTCATCACGGACCGTTCTACTCTGTCTGTCAGGCTGTCTTTTATGTGTTTGTCTTCAGAAACAAGGAAATCTTTGAAATGAAGAAAGGTAACTTTGAAAGGATTGTTTATACATGTACCTAGGTTTTTTTTTCTTTTCTCAAATATGAAGGTTTATCAGAAATTCAAATCATTTTGTTCCTTAAAGGTACAACTCAAATATATAAAGATAAAATCATCCGGCAGTATTGTACATGTAATATGCGGTTGATCGATTCATAGATGGAAGTGGGTCATAGAATGAATCAGTCACATGAGGAAGGAATGAAGGTTGATATTTCACTAGGAACAAATTTGTTTGCTATTTGTGATTGTTTATTATTTTGATTTCAGGACATAATTGGGCAGAGAGTCTGAATTTGCAGCGAATCGTCACTTGTCGTTTAAATCCTCTCAGGGTGTGTCTACCAGTGATTGTCAAAATGTTCTCCTCCATTTCAAGGTATTTCAAATTCTCTTTATTATAATCCTTATTTTGATTTCGTCAGTGGGAATAGACTGCTCTTGTCTGATGAAAGAAATGAATTTGTCCTCTTTAGTTGTAACAGTTACTACTATATTGATTTGTAACTGTTGATGATTAGACCACCACTGTAAATAGACAAGTACTTGAAACATTTAAACGAAGACTTAACCAAGATACATTTATTTCAGGATGCATCAGCTGGCTTTTTGTGATACGATTATTGAGCGTAACAAGCGGTGTATATTACCGGTGACCAGTAATGGTGTAGGAACCTCATCTGTTCTTACTGAGCTGGACTCGTATTTCCCCTTTGACCCCTATCTTTTAAATAGGTAAAATATCAATTGTTAGCACTGTATAATAAAGATATGACACGAATAAATTTCTTAAGAAGGAAAAATTTTAATTCAAAATTTGAAGACATAAAACAAATCATAAAAAATGATTTCATAGAATTTCCTGTAATGTTTATAAAATGTATATATTCCTTTCTATCTCAGATGTCATGAAGATGTATTTATTTTTTACTAAACTCTACCATAATATCACTTTTTAGATAAGTTTGTGTGCGATATAACTGATTTTCTGTGATCGTAGGTCTGGTCGCTTCATCATTCCTCTGTACAGAGAATTTAAAGGTTCAATTGAAGAGGACCAAGAGCTTTCTGATGTAAGTCACCATACATCTTAAAAATGAAATATTCTTTTAAATTTGTCAACATTTTGTACAAAAGAAAAATAAGCAATGATATTCAGAAATCTTAGTTTTAGAATCTATTACATTTTATTTAAATTTATGATATTCTTATGTAGATGATTTTGACATATTCCATTCATTTAAAAGCTTTCTTACATTTTTAATCATTTCGTTCTAAGGCCTAAGGTTATGTGTTTATTTCATTGTAAACCATTTTCAACAAAAAAACGAATGCTACTTTGAATTTCCATTTGACAGTATATTGAATAGGGTTATACTTTCAAAACAAAAAATTAACATGAAACCTTAGATGACATATCAATAAAAAAAATTAATTCCCCACAATAATTTGTGTTTCTACAGCAATTTAGTTGTAATTTGTTGATGAATTTATTTTCAGGGTGAAGATGATTTTCTCCAGGAGGAACATACATCCCCAATGTCTGAATCATTACCCCAGAGTGTGTCTCTCGGTAAAACTCCCAAAGACTTCCTTCATTATGGCATTTCTCCAGGCTTCAAGCATATCCAGGACATCACCTGAACGTTTGAGTGAATGATATATCAGTGTGCAAAGTTTTACATAGAAATATATAGAAAAATTCTTTAAAAATCTTCTTCTCAAGAATGACAAAGCCATAATTCATCATATTTATATGGAAGCATCCTCAGGTAGTGTAAATTCAAGTTTGTTCAAATCATGACCCCAGGGGGTAAGGCAGGGTCAAAATGGCCGACTCAAGTTTTACATAGAAATATATAGAAAAATTCTTTAAAAATCTTATTCTCAAGAATGACAAAGCCATAATTCATCATATTTATATGGATGCATGCTCAGGTAGTGTAGTTTTAAGTTTGTTCAAATCATGACCCCGGGGGATAGGGCTGGGCCAAAATGGCTGACTAAAGTTTTACATAGAAATATATAGGAAAATTCTTTATAAATCTTCTTCTCAAGAATGACAAAGCCATAATTCATCATATTTATATTGAAGCATGCTCAGGTAGTGAAGATTCAAATTTGTTCAAATCATGACCCCCAGGGGTAGGGCGGGGCCAAAATGGCCGACCAAAGTTTTTAAAGATATATATAGGAAAATTCTTTAAAAATCTTTTTCTAAAAAATAGCAAATCAATGATTGGTCATGGGACTACTTTTGGATTTAAACTTTACAATAAAAAGCCATTTTCTACTTTTTCCTACCCTTAGTGCCCAGGTGAGCGATTTGGCCCATGGGCCTCTTGTTTAAGAAGGCAGTCATGTACACTTTATTATTTTCCTCAAAGTCTTGAAACTAGGCTCTGAGAAAGCCATAACTGTTTTTGTTGGAAATAAAAAATATTGCTGGATAATATTTCGTTGTTTATTTGATTACCAGGTATGAAAACTGAAGTAAATGTACATGTACATGTTGACAGGATTTAAAAGATTGATTGTAGTTCATCATCTTTACTTTTTTGTCACCTGGTTTCATTGAAAGTTGGGGATAGTGTGTCTATCGTATTCTGTGTAACACTTTTTTCCCAGTAGATATTTCAAAATGTTTTTCCGCTTTTGAATTGAAATTTCACAAATCCATCAGTCCCTATGAAGACCCTTATTCATTTTTAGGTCAATAGGTCAAAGATAAAGAACATAATGTATCTACAAGGAGCACTCAATTCAGTGTGGTATCTCAAAAGTCAGAGCTTTTGCATTACAACTCCTTATGCCCTAATGAAGACCCCTACTGATTTTGAGGTCAAAGGTCATCATCATACACTGAAACAGTTTGCAGATGATAACTGCAACTTTGTACGACCTACAGACGACTCCTATTGATTTTTTTTGTCAAAGGTGAAGGTCAGAAATCCATAGTTTGAGCTCATTCAGATGTGACAGCCTTGGAATTACTTGTGTATTATATTAGGTACATAATATTGATAAGACATCTATTTCTCATGTGTTTTGTCATTTTGGCCCTCTCCAGTACCACTGGACCAATCAGGAAACTTGAGAAATACACACTTGGATGAAAAGGATGTTGCACTTGAAGAGTCAAAAGCTTCTATCAAGGCGAGATAAATATTTCTTGAAATTTTATAAAAAATTCTCAAAAACATCTCCACGCAAAACATCTCATTGATCTAAGAATCTGGGTCTTGTCCAATATGGATTTTCTTAATTACATGTATCAATCCACAAATTTAAAATGATTCTTCATAACAGTACTCTTCTCTGTAAAATTGATCTGAATCTTTTCAGAAGTTTTAGAGAGAACTTTACCAATTTAAATAAAAAAGTTATAAGGAAAAAGGGTGAGGGGTCATACTTACTAATTTCATTTTCATCATATAAACTGTTGCAGTAGTTGATCAATCTGTAATCAGCTTTCAAAAAGCTTTTAAATTTTTAGCTCATCTGAGCCCAAGGCTCAAGTCAGCTTTTCTGATCACATTTTGTCCAGTGTCCGTCCAGCTGTCCATCTATCTGTCTGCAATTTTTTTCACATTTTCAACTTCTTCTCAAGAACTGCTGGGTTGATTTCAACCAGACTTGCCACAAAACATCCTTGGGTGAAGGGGATTCAATTTTGTTCAAATGAAGGGCCACACCCTCATTCAAGGGGAGATAATAGGGAATTAGGGAAAATTTGGTGGGATATTTTAAAAATCTTCTTCTCAAGAACCACTGTGCAGGAAAGATGAAACTTATGGGGAAACATCCTCAGGTATTGTAGATTCAAGTTTGTTCAAATCATGACCCCCAGGGGTAGGGCGGGGCCAAAATGGCTGACCAAAGTTTTACATAGAAATATAGGATAATTCTTTAAAACACATCTTCTCAAGAATAGCAAAGCCATGATTGGTTATGGGACTCAAGAATGACAAAGCCATGATAATTCATCATATTTATATGGAAGCATCCTTAGGTAGTGTAGATTCAAGTTTGTTCAAATGACCCCTGGGGGTAGGGCAGGGCAGGGCCAAAATGGCTGACCAAAGTTTTACATAGAAATAAAACGGAACATTTTTTAAAAATCTTCTCAAGAACAGCAAAGCCATAATTGATCATATCCTCAGGTTGTGTAGATTCAAGTTGGTTAAAATCATGACCCCCGGGGTAAGGGTGGTGTAACAATGGCCGACCAAAGTTTTACAGAGAAATATATAGGAAAATTCTTTAAAAATCTTCTCCTCAAGAATATAGCCAAGCCATGATTGGTCATTTGGATCTAAACTTTTCAATAATAAACCAATTTCTTTTTCCTAGCCACAGTGCTCAGGTGAGCAATGTGGCCCAGAGGCCTCTTGTTTAACTTCTTATGATCAGATAAACACTGGATATGAAAAACCCTTTATTATAACACTGACACATGTATAACAAGGTAAAAACTGACACAGACAATAGTCATGTCTTCTTTCAATATTCATGCATATGAATGGTGGAAATTTCTTGTAAAAAAAAAAAACAAAAGAAACCACAGCAAAATTCCTTGGAAACATTATTTTTGCTCACATAATTGAAGATTCACTAGTGTATAAAGTTTTTAGTCTGTCCATCCATCTGTTATATCTCAAATAACAGGACTTTTCTTTGTATTCTAAAATTTTAAACCCCATGACCTTGTTATTTGACCTGCTTATGAAAAAGGCATCAGTGTTTTACAAATGCATTTTGTTTTTCTTTCAAAATACAGTTGTAACCTTAGGTCATATGAGCATGTCTGCATTACTGCACTTTAAAGGTGTCTTTTTTCACCTTATGATCTTTGGTTACAAACTGAAGTCAATTGAAATGGTAAAAACTATACATTGTTTTTTCTCATTATTTATACAGTGTATGAATTTTTTATTGTATGATGGCAAGTTTTATTTTTGTGGGTTGAACAGGCAACACAAAATCCAAGGAGATAATGTACTGGTATTTACAGATGACATACGTGTAAACTTTCTGGTATATAATTCAACATGAACATTTTGATTTTTATGATGAAAAATTCTACAGTTATTTTTAAATGATTGTAGGTAATCTATTGTCTTGAAGACGTAACATAAATAGTAATATTTGATAAAAAAAAAGCAAATGTATAGTATTTCATTTCGTGTTGAAAATTCTCTTTCACACACACCAGTAATTTTCATTCCTCTTTTAATTCCTCTTCTGGTAAAATTACTAGTCATGTCAAAGCACTATAAGAAATTTAATTTCTCATTTTCCAATGAATTTTCTAATTGAGAACATTCTACAGTTTTAATATAATAGGTAAACATAATCTGACAGAGAATGCTATCTTATATCAACACTTTTATACTCAATTCATACTCTCCCCCAAAATAAAATACACATTCAGGTTTTCACTGATGATGGCAACTTTTATATCTGTTACAAGTGATACCAAGTAAGAGTTTCCAATGTATCAAATTGGAAAAAAAAATCAAAAACAGATCATTTTGTTTGTTCACTCTCTTTTACCATGGCAGTAAAGTGTATCACATCAACATAACAACAGGTGCCCCTCCCTAAGACAGGTGCCCCTCTATTTACTGGTAAAGTAGACCTCTTTAGTGAGCATGGAGGTGATGCAGGGAATCTGTTTCTTCTCGTTCATGTCGGGGTGGGACGTGTTGGACTGGAATTTGTTGGCGACGATTTGATTGACCCGGGTCATCATGGTCAGAAGGTCGAGGGTCTGGCCGTGTTTCATCAGGACCTCAGACAGCGCCTGTACGAACCAGGACCCATTGGAGGAGTTTCTCCACGAGTAGTAACCTACAGAAAGAGGACAATAGATTAAGAAACCCATCACCAGGACAATGTACATGTTTATAAAAGAAACAAGCATCGATCAAATCCATAAATCAGAAAGCAATAAGTCATTAAGCGATTCAAGTGACTTTTGACTAATTAAACTAAAACTAACTATAGGATGAAGATGCATGCATTTTGTTTTGCTTCGGACTATAATGACAATCTGTCATTGGATAATGGCTTGTCATCAATTTCTTTGGATGGGGAGTAGCAAAAATTTGGATAATAATGTGGGTATGAAATTATTTGTCGTCCAAATTTACAGAAAACATAATGTTGGCATTAAATCACTCTTTAAAACCAGTACTTTGATGAAGAAATTATGTACTTGTAATGCAATTTAGAGTGGTGCCCCTTTGCAGTGACAATCAGTAAGAAGCAAGATGTTGAATTAAGATTTTCCTAGATATAAAAATACTCTTTTGTTATAATTTATCTCTCAAGATTTTAAATGTTATTGGTCCTCAACAAAACAAAATTATAGTCTGTTACTGACTGTCCACAGAAATATTACGAGTTGTGTACATCATCTTCCGTGAACGACCCACCTAATACTGAGGATAGTCATTAACAAACCGAATATAATTTGCTGCCAGAATCAATTTGTAAGAGTGTTATTAAAGCATGTGTTTCTCAAGTTCATATACTTTGTGTGATATTCATTTAACAATACAAAAGTTTTAATTGGGTTAAGATTTTTTTTTTTTGATTTTCTGCTTAAATATTAGGGATCTCTGCTAAATATGCTGAGACCCCAATCTGATGAAAGGCTATATTGTACTGTTGTGAAGTTTTACCTCAGTCATTCAAAATTTTGATGCCTCAAACAACTACACCTAACTGAAAATAATTCATTTCCTGAAATATGTCTATGAAAAATGTCTTCTCATATTCAATTTATATATTTGTTGAGATTTCTAAAATGCAATAAAATATCCATGTAATTTTTTAAAAGGTAAAAATATATTTTGTTTAACTATTGAAAAGATTACTGTAAACCAACTATTGTTCATGTCATCATTTATTCGCAATTCTCCAGTCTGAAATCAATCCACAACAATTAATAATCGTGACTGAGGAAACATTCTTTACTTATACAAAGCAAATTAATTAGTTTGCATCAATAAATATTCGGGATTTGAAGAAAGTTGCGATACTCGCGAATATTTCTCACATGCGAATAAAAGTTGGTGTACAGTATTGACATGCTAGAAATAAACAAAGCTCTACTTTACTGACCTGGGACGACTGAGTAAGCCAGGAGAAAGTCTGCCTCTGATGGGATTTTCTGGAGGGAGAACTGTGGCTCTATATCCATGAATCCTTTAGCATCAGCCACGTTCATGTCCACACCCTCATCAAACTTAGTGCCACGACAAGCCTGTGTACAAAAAATTATATATATTGTGCTATAACCAATATTAATTAGGTCCTGTTACCTCACATTAATTTTTTTTAAAAATCAACTTGCAATTCTTCAAGGTATTTTAATGCATATCACAAAATATATATGAAACAATTTTTTTTTTGCATTTTTCAAAATTTAAACTAACATACATGGTTACACTAATTCAATTTTTGAAGTTCCTTGGGATATAATTTCACCCCTACATATTGACTCTAAAACATAAAAGTATTAAATGGTATGGTATACAATCTGAGAAAATAATAAACTGTATTTACCTGAATGAAAAAGATTTTTGGTTTGCCTGCCAGGGAGAGGCATTTATTCCCCTTGAATGGCTCAAGGAGGTCATTGATTGCAATAAGTTTGTCTATCCCCCAAATTAATCCATCCTCCCCATGGGACAGAATGGCGCAGGCAAAACAGTCATTGTTACTGTGGTCCTCAGAGGCAGCTGTAACAAGGTTAAGGGAAGTTACAGCATTAAATTTGGTGGTAGATAAATTCTATATCTATCAAAAAAGTCAAACTGTTATGTTTAACAGGGGGACTTCTAAGTTAATTTTTCATCTGAAAAGATTTTTTTTTTAATCTTTAATTTTATTAATGTTTTATTCATAATTCATGTCATTATGACATTGAATATGTATATACACAAACATATTGCTAAAACATGAAAACTTAAATGGTGTTTATTTTACCTTTCTTCAATTTATATTTAATTTCGTCTGCTTTGAGGTTGTGAAACAGATCTACTTCAAAGTCTAGCTCGGAGAGTCGACAACAGAGAGCGGAGGCGTCAACGTCCGTCCCGTTCCTGTCGTTCAGGCAAGTGTTCGGGTTGAACTTCTTGTTATTGATGATGATGGCTCTTCCTCTGTTCTCATAGTCCATCTTGTACTTTGTGGAGAAAAACTCAGAGGCTGTCTGTATTGTGGTAGCTACTGGCTTAGTACTGTACAACAGAATTTTCTAGATTATAGTTTTAATATCTTTTATTAATATACAACAAAATTGCAACTTTTCTTAAGTATTAAGATTAAAATTGTAATTTGTGAAAGTGCAAGAATTTGTCAATCGAATCTAACCAGTAATTTGAAGTTTCAATAAGTTTGAGATGAAATAAAATTTTTATTTACAGTATTTTCCTGTGAAGTGCTCTTGCAATATATAAGTTGTAATGTTATACAGAATATTTTAGAAAAAATTAACTTCAAATCAGTGTCTATGCACCTTTAAATTGCAATAATCATAAAAAGTAAACCTGTGTGATGAAGTAGATTTCCCAAATCCAAAAGCGTCAGTCTCCACAATGGGCTTGGAATCAGAAACATCTAAATATGTACAGTGTAAAAATAAACTGTTAATCTTATGAAGATACATAGAATGAAAATTGTTGCATGAAAAGTTTTCAATTTCAAGCTTCAGGTTGATCCTTTTTAAAATACTTGATAATCACGATAACTTTCCTTTGCGGAACTCTTTTACTGTAAAGGTACCAGGAAACGGTCTATTAGATTAGGCCAAAATGCTACTGAACACAACAAGATCATTGATGAAATTTATTAGAAAAAGATAAGAAAGAATCTGGGTGAAATATCATGCTACACAATCATTGAACCAGCTTAGTAAATCTTTGAGAGGGGACTCTTCTCGTTAGATTCTTTACTTTTGTAAAGATGATCAAATACTCTAAACTTGACTTATTTGACAATCTACCATTTGGAATACAATTCTTGGCAAAACATTGTACTTTTCAGATAATGATTGTTGGAATCATTCTATTGTAAATTCTGTAAATAATGTTATGTCTACAAAATCTTGCAAGATTAAGAGCTTTAAAATACCCTAACTCCCCTGAAAAAGCAATTAATAACTTAGATAATTTTGAGGTTTTCTTGATAGGGTGAATTCACCATGCATCGGACACATACCTTGCTTCGGACAACTTTAGACAATAAATTCTCTTTCAACTTATGAGTTCCGTGTATTTATTTGTTTCTGTCTTTAAAGCTGAAGATTTTAATTTTTTAATGATACCGATTGTTGTTATCATGTTGTGATAAAAATATCCCGAGAATGGCCTTGAAGTTACGTCATATTTTACATCATCAAAGGGGAATAACCAGAAATTTATGATTTTGCGATTTTTAGAGTTATCGTTCTTAAAATTCAACTTCAACGGAACGAGTCAGACTTTGGTGAATAAAGTCAAAGATTGGTAATTTTACATAAATTTTAAAGAAATTTCACTTCAATGTTCGTATAATTCTTTTTAGAGCTGGTTTTCACAAATATGTTCATTTCTCCGTACATCGGACACAAATTAACCATGCATCGGACACTTTCCGATGCAAAGGAAAGCGCTACCATTTTCATACAGAACCCAGCTGATAGCTGTTTTTTGCGGAAAAAGAAATAAAAAAAACTATATTTTCAGTCAAAATACAAGTTATCGATATATGACGTCTGGAATTTGACTCAATTTATATCTACAAAACAGAGTATGATAAACCATAAAAAAAGGCGCGAATAACCGCATTATAAGCATTTTAAAGCATTTCTAAGGCAGAGTGAGGTATCTTGAATCGTTCTACATTTGTGCAACGATATCGTCCATTAAATTTAAGTTGAGGGTTATTTCTTAGATAAAAGATAAAAATATATCCATACCAAGCATTTTAAAGCACTTTAATAAAGGTATGATATTTTTCCGGTCAAAATACCGTCTGTCCGATGCATGGTAAACAATGTCCGATCCATGGTAAATTTTGAGTTATTCCTAAAAACTCGATTTTTGAGGATATTTTCTCAATAAAGGGCATATAATTGTGTCCCAAATTGATATTTTATTCACAAACTAAATGTTAAACTCCATTTTGATAATTTTCCGTCGTTAGCGATATCGCTAGATCTTGTTGAAGTACAAGGGTATCCGATGCATGGTGAATTCACCCTACTTCAGATTCAACAATTTTAGAGTTTTCCTTCCTGGCCAAGGATTGAATGTCCTTTAAAAACTAATTATTACATTTTTCACAAAATATTTCATTGAATAAAACTTATGTTTCTAAATATTTATGATATTGTCTCATTTTCTCTAAAATGTGTCACTGTGATTTGTGACTTAACAAATATATAAATTGACTCATCATAAGTCTTGAAACCAAGTATCGGATTTCTTTCGAATTTTCTCTTATTAACATAGATAACTGAAGCAAAAAAAAAAATAGTCATCAAGATTTTTTTTCACGTTATATTCGTATCTTGACCACTGGATGATTGTTTATTACAAACCTTGAGGGCTATCTGTATTCATGTTTTCTTCCATTGCTCCTGATTAACTGAAAATTTGGCAGTTGGCAGTAAACTGTTTGCTTTCGCTTTGTTCGAATGATTATTCACTTTCGGATTACACCAGTTTCTATAAATAGATTACGGCTTCTATAAATAGGAAAATTTCAAACAACTCGTACGTAATATTAGTCATGTAATTACTCACATTTTTTGAAATCCAATTATATTATCTTACAAAATTAAAATTAAAGGGTAAAAAATAAATGTTGTTAGTTTTTATCAATTAAAAGTTGCACTCAAATTGATTTGGCCTATAACTTCGGATTTTTGGGGTTCTTTCTCGGTACGACCACACATTCATTCAACTAGGTGACCTCCCAAAAGTTGGAAACAACCGCATCTTTCAAACAAGGAATAGCAATTTATCTAGAACAAGATCATTTTAACAATAGAATGTGATAGAACTTTAGCCCAATGTACAGTGTCACACTCTATCGTGCACCTAGTGTGATGCACAGTATTAGCCCTTTCATGATAACTGCGGTACTACACTATTGCAAGGCAAATAATAACGATTGGCGGAGTTTTTGTTGATAGATAATTAAATGACGTATATAAAACAATTACTTTTACATCATATTTCACCAAACTTTATCATTTTTCCTTGCAAAATAGTAGTACCGCTGTTATCATGAAACGGTGTATACAGTTATGAGAATGAGTGATAAGTTATTAATTTGAAAAGGATGGGATAGGAGGGAGGGGTTGTATATTTCTTACCCTACTAAATACCACAAATCCTGTTCAGCTTGTCTCACAGGTCCCTCATTCTGAACCCTACTACACAAGGGGCATATTACATGATATTATGAATACAGATTTTTGATAGATCTCTCATTTATAATTGCCTTAAAGAAACAACAAAAAAGGAAAGACTAAACATTTTCATCATTTTACAAATAAGATTAAAACAAATATAAATTTCAAAATTGAAATTATATATATCAGATCCCTTGGAAAGATTTTATTCTCTACAATCAAAATATGTGTTTTACCTGTAACATATTTATAGTCAGTTGACAGTTACATGCATGAACAGTTCTGTTTACCTTAAATTTTCACCTTTGATGGTGATCTAATGATCGAGAAAACATGGTTTTCATCCTTGCTTTACAGAGTCTTGGCAGTGCCATTTAAAGAGACCATCTCCCAATGATTTGTTCAGTCTATGTTAACAGGTATTGAGAATGTATTTCTTGATTTCATGGCACCAGAGATTTAAACTTTTAAATTTGAATGCATGATAGAATACCATTATATATCTTTCAATAGATCTACTGTACATGAAAATCACAAAGAGAAAATTTCTTAAATTCATAGTTTGCTAACCTATATTATACAATAATTTGTATTGGTAGATGCCTTTAATATGGAAATAAGATGGCTTGTAGCATTCCTTCAAATTGAGAATTGATCAGGGATGGTAATACTGTTTTTCTAAGGGTAAGATGAAAGTGTAGGGAATTTAGTTTCATAGTTATACTTTATTTGATGCTTTAGATGTATAGAAATACTTTTTTTTAAAACAATAAAATTTGTTTAAATTTATCTATTTTTTTTATTCAATGAAATAAAGGAATTTTAGTGAGAAAATTTTTAAGTTCTTTATAGTCCATTCCTCAAAGATATCTTCAGACTCTAGGAATTTAATTTTCTATTTTCTGAACAACTTTTAATGATTAGTGATATCTTATTGGAGTTTTATTAAAGTCCACTAACAAAATATAAGGTACACATATATTTCTCTGCTATCAGGTACACATTTGGTTATCAATTTTATTATTTATGGGATTTTCTGTGACAATGGATTTTTAGGCTCTTTAAATGGTTTGTGTATAAGATGTCAACATGGCTTTAAATTTGAAATTTGATGACAAAAATCGCTAGAAGATTGTAAAGGTCTACTTCTCTTACATGGAATTAATTATTGGAGATGAAAGCTTGCACATAGAGAAAACATTAAAGTGATTGAAGGAAACATTAAGATAGAAGGGGTATATATATCAAAACCCAGAATCTATATCAGGTGTGTGATAATCAGAAAAAAAGGAATGAAGATTAACAAAACCTTTTACCCTGCCTGAAATCTTATACATGTGCTTTGTTAAGATATTTTGAGGTTCAAAGATTTTTCAAAATCACTGAACAGTTATTCACAAGATAAAGTAAAAGAAAATTGTAAGTTTTATAAGATTGTAAGTTCTTGTTACAAAAAATTTTTAGTTTCACAATCAATTTTGTTATTGGGACTTAATTTCAGAAATAACAAGACATGGAATCGCTGACTTCCCATCTTCCCAAGGTGGACGACAAGGCTTTAGAATTCCAGGTGGACATCCAGGATGCCCAGTTTAACCACGAGGGCCGATACTTCCTGCGGCTCTCCATCCAAAGCCTGCACACAAAGGACTACAGCGGGATACAGGTACAAAAAGGGTACGGCACTCCGTACACGAACGAGAACGAGGCCGAAACTGATGTGGTGACGCAGCAGGAGTCCGCAGTGCTGGCCAGATTTCAGGACAAACAGTTCACCTTCCGCCTCCCTGTTGGTAAGTCTCTGAGGGTCTCCTATCTTTACTAGTAGAGCTCGCTGTACTGTGTACTGAGTTTAGTTTTTTTTTAACATTGTTCAGTTATGTTTTCCTTTGATTAAAAGTTGATAGATTCATTAGTAATCTGCATATAAAATGTCAATACAGAGATAAATGTTAGAGGGAGAATGTAATGTTCCTTTAAAGTAATTAACAAGTCTGGTTAAATATCACTTTTTAGATAATATTTAAATAGCTTTTGGGTAATATCACCAATTGCAATATTTTATTTACACAGTGGTATAAAATTATATTGTCACAATGCATTTAATTGTTACAAAAAAAGCTAAAAGCCTAATAATGTCTTTTGACTTCTTTTTTTTACAGGATTTTGTAAGAATGACAAGAACCATGATCTGTATTTACTTGTGGAGGCCTTTAATCTACCAAACAATGGCGGCATGGGTAAGAAGGTTGGAGAGGGAAAGTTTGCTATCTACCCTCGGCCGAATGCCCCGAAAATCAAAGCCAATGTGGAGCCTGGTGAGGACTTTTACAACTACACAGATGTATTGTCTCTCTTACGGACAGTCAGTACAGACAGTGTACAGATGCATTGTGGGAGAATACGTAGTGTCTATGCATTACGAGAAGTGCTTCTTCCTAAACCGAAATCACCACCTAAAACACCACCTAAAAAAATTAAAAAGAAGCAAACTCCTCCACCCTCCAGCCGACTGGTCCCGAAACCAAAACCAAAACCACCACCCTCTCCAACAAGCTCCTGGGGTGGAGACAACATATCCATTATGCTTCCCTCCTCTCCACCCTACCCACCTCTCTCTGACAACAAAATGGTAGGGAAATAAACTCCTCTTTGATAAGAGATAAAAATTTTAAACCCATAGATTGAAATTTGACTTGATAATTATTTTTGATTGATTTGTACTTTTATCATTATTTTTTCAGGTTAAGGAGGCCCCCCTGGAGGATAGGGACAGACACACGTACCACACCCAGCCCTCGTACCGACACGTGTCAAAGCTCGGGGAGGAACAGATTGACGTCATCTTCCACGGGGCGTCAAGTCTCCCCAACACGGAGTCCGGCACAACACCCCAGGCTTTTGTCATCTTGTAAGTGGACTGCTTGTTTCACTTTTTGTTTATTCCAATAGATTCTTGCCTTCACCATAGTAACTCACAGAAAAATCATGAGACAAAATATTAAAAAAAAGAATTTAAAATATTACATTTAGGAAGAAATCAGATGAGGACCAGAAAGGTTCTGTGACCCATGCCTCCCTGAGACCCACAAGTTCCCCGTCATGGGAAGAGATGATCAAAACAACCATGGACTCATCTGAGGCAGGGGATGAATGTAAGTAATGGGGGGGGGGGGGGGGG
>PRKT01000020.1:1276066-1324547 GCA_003671525.1 Saccostrea glomerata | reverse complement strand
GGGGGGGGGGGGGGGGGGAATGTAATCATAGAGGTACAGTGTACATGTAAGTAAAGAGTGAAATGATTTAATTGGATGGATGCATGTAACTAACTATACAGAGGAAATGTAATCACAATCATCATACCCTCTAGAAATGTAATAATTAGGATGAATGTAAGTATCCTGGGGGAAATGCATTTAAAGGAATTTGTGTCCGTATCCTGTAAAAATGTATGAGATGATATTGTAAGTTTTCTGTGGATTAATCAGAGCGATAAATTTTAATATTCAGGGGAAATTTAAATGCTTAACGTACAGGTAATTAAATTGAAATTAATGTATATGTAAGTAGCATAGAAATCTTAATGTTGATCTGTATCCTGGGAAAAGGTAATCATTCGGATAAATTTGAATATATTAAATATCTTGCAGATATTAATTGTTTCAATTTAAGTTTAATGTCAAACTATCAACATTTTTGGCATCAAGATATAATAAAAAAAGAGAAATGACAAATAAACTGATTAGATGACTATTAAATGTGAAAAAAAAATTATTGTCATGAAAATAACATTATTTAGGTAAGGAAAACTTCCCTGACCAGTAAACTTATATTTGTGCTTGAAATGAAATGTTTGCATTTGTCTTAAGAGAATTTAATTCAATCAACAAGTGTCTTATCAAATATCTACCTCCTATATACACAGTAATGACAAATAAGAAGTAAAGTTGTGTCTAACACATAAGAAATAAGATGTAAAATTCTCCCTGAAAAGTCAGCATGTTAATGTCTCCAAGCTACACAAGTCCCTATGACACAACAGTTAATTTTGAATGGAATCCTTATGTTTGTTTCATTTATTGCTTTCTAATCCCCCTGCTTTTGGAGGAGTTTATATTGATTTTTATTTGATAATCTGAGTGACTGTACTGGTCTGGTGTCATAAATTGATTTGCACTGCAATTTATCAGAAATTGAAGTAACACTGCCTCCTCTTACCTAATGAAATGTTCTTCCTTATATGTTCATAAGTTTTTAAATAAAATGAATCTCACCATGAATTCCCTGTTTGGACCAGCATGTAATTTTCTTTTTTAAAAGTAAAGGGGCAAAATATTTAATCATTTGAAAATTTCACATCAGGAAACAAAATAGTGTTTTCAATTAATTAGGGCTCCGCTCGGCAGGCGCCTTATAGTGATCAGTCCGTCCGTCCTACCGTCCATCTGTCCGTCCAAGATATGTTGTCTGGAGCATATCCTCTCTCTCCCTGGCCCAATCTGGCTCATACTTCACCCACAGAGTGCCTTTGGGTAAAGGGTGTGCAGTGACTTTGAACCATGTTTCTAGGTCAAAGGTTAAGGTCATAGCATAATTATATGAAAAATCCTTGTTTGGAACATATTTTCTCTCCCCTTTGTCCAATGTGGCTCATACTTCACTCACAGAGTTCCAGTGGTCAATGAATGTGCAGTGACCTTGAGCAAAGTTTCTAGGTCAAGGTCAAAAATGGCCTTTCTGTTTAAATTCTTGTCTGGAGCATATTTTCTCTTTCCTTGGCCTAATATGGCCCATACTTCACCCACAGAGTGCCTTTGGGTAAAGGGTGTGCACTGTGCAGTGACCTTGAATCATGTTTCTAGGTCAAAGGTTAAGGTCATAGCAGAATTACATGAAAAATCCTAATCTGGAGCATGTCTTCTCTTGCCTTTGTCCGATGTGTTTCATACTTAACTCACAGAGTTCCAGTGGTCAATGGATGTGCAGTGACCTTGAACAAAGTTTCTAGGACAAGGTCAAAAATAGCCTCTCTGTTTAAAATCTTTGTTTGATGCATGATTTCTTTCCCTTAAGTCCACTCAGCCTCAAACAAATTGACTTGGTACAGAACATTTGTGATTTTCCTTCCATATTTTCAGGGAGTACTTACGTTTTGTACCCTTTAATCTCAACAACCTTCAAAATTAACCCTTTCAGCAACCTTACATTTTCATGTTCATTGCTAAAAACGGGGCCCTTTTGAGATGGCCACCATCTCAAAGTTATCTAGTTTAAAGATTGTTTCCTCTGAATTATTTATAATCAGACAAATATACATGATACAAGCAAGAGGGTGTTTGAAATAAAAAAAGCATACCAATAAATATTAAAAATCATTTGCTCAGATGACAGAATTCAAACATGAAACATACATACCTCTTTGCTGTTAAATATATTGTAAAAATGTGATTTATTAATATTCTGTCTCTAATGTAAAGTAATATGTTGTATTGTAGTCCTGGTGGTCTCTGTGGCTGATGGTCCCTCCAAACAGGAACTGGTGGACTACAAAATCCCCGTCAACTCACTACAGCCATTCCATCAGTATCATCTGGAACTGGTCAAGGTAAGGAACTTAATAAGATGTAAAAGGAGATCAACAGAATTTCTACTAATCACATTTATTTTTCAAATATTGGATGTTGACCTTTTTTTAAAAGAAATTTACATGGTCATAACAATGTGTAAGCAGATTTTTATTTTGGAACAAGAAAGTTTTTTCAAAGAATTTTCTAAAAGTTTAAGAATTTATTAACATAAACTGCAAATATGTAATATTTCCCACTCTTTCTTTAGCCAAAGAAGGGTGTTCCTAATGGAGTTCGAGTTTTTGCCTCAATAACCAGAAAACTGTCAAAACTCCCTAAGGATGCTTCTTCTCCCAACTATCTCGGACTAGAGGTACACAAAGCCTTAAATTTTCAAATTTTCTTTGATTTTAAGTTTAGATTTTATTTACAAGATTTACATTTGTGTATTTTTAGGTTTTACTTCAAGCTGTCCAGAAACCCCTTCAGACCGCTATGGGACCCCTGATTGCTGTAGCTAGGATTGTTCCTGATTTCTATAATTACAGGTAAGTCATTCAAAATCATCATCATCTGATTTATCTAAATTCAGTCAAATCAAGAAAAACTATTTTTAATTTACAGAAGTAATTACTTGATCTCTAACCCTCGAGCTGCAGGGGTCACTATGACCAGTGTCTCATTTCCTTCCCCCCACCCTGCTTCCTTCAGTGTTCCCCCAGGGACCAAACATGGCTATCCTCAGGTATGTAATACATTTAGTACATACACTAAAATAGTAATGCATGTACAGTAAACAAATTAAAATGAACTACTGAATTTGCATCTTTTTGTTAATAATTTCAGAATCCAGTTATAATCATTTTGTTAAGATACATAGATTTTTTTTAATTTGGAAACAGAGAAGGGGGTGGGTCAATTTGAGTTTATTAACATTTGTGATGTAAATATTAAATTTGGTTGTACAGATAAGTTTGCCAGGGAAGCCTGATGTCCAGCCGGTGTGGAACCACCCGTACCTGTTCTGTGATGAGAGGGACAAGGCCACACTCTTCACCCCGTCAGCAGCCCTAGTGATAGAATACTACCACCAGGACACAGGTTAGGGGGGTCCTAATATAGCTTCATTTTATTCCTTTACTGTCCCACTTGTAAATTAATTCAGTATCAACTACAAAACATTGAATATCCTTATATAAATTAATGTTTATTCATGTGTGTGTCTTATACAGGTGTTATATTCTTTTCCAGCCATGACAGATCAGTTCTGGAAGGTGAAGAGTCCAATGGGGTTCTCAGCTTTACAGCTTGACAAAGATCTGTACACAGAACTAATAAAAGAGAATGCTGCCAAAGGTCTGAGAGTAGACAACCTACCTGTTCAGGTAAGACAAAGGTCTGAAAGTAGACAGCATACTTGTACAGGTAAGACAAATGTCTGAGAGTAGACAGCATACCTGTACAGGTAAGGCAATGCTCTGAGAGTAGACAACCTACCTGTACAGGTAAGACAAAGGTGTGGGAATAGACAACCTACCTGTACAGGTAAGACAAAAGATGTGGGAGTAGACAACCTACCTGTACAGGTAAGTCAAAGGTCTGAGAGTAAACAACCTACCTGTTCAGGTAAGACATAGGTGTGGGAGTAGACAACCTACCTGTACAGGTAAGAAAAAGGTCTGAAAGAAAACAACCTACCTGTTCAGGTAAGTCAAAGGTCTGAGTGTAGACAACCTACCTGTTCAGGAAGACAAAGGTCTGAGAGTAGACAACTTACCTGTACAGGTAAGACAAAGGTGTGAGAGTTGACAATCTACCTGTCAAGTTAAGACAAAGGTCTGAAAGTTGACAACCTACCTGTTAAGGTAAGAGAAAGGTCTGAGAGTAGACAATTTACCTGTTCAGGTAAGACAAAGGTGTGAGTATAGACAACCTACCTGTACAAGTAAGACAAAGGTATGAGAGTAGACAGCATACGTGTACAGGTATATTACAAAGGTGTGGGAGTAGACAACCTACCTATACAGTTAAAACAAAGGTCTGAGAGTAGACAACTTACCAGTGCAGTTAAGACAAATGTGTGGGAGTAGACAACCTACCTGTTCAGGTAAGTCAAAGGTCTGAAAGTAGACAGCATATCTATACAGATAAGACAAACGTCTGAGAGTAGACAGCATACCTGTACAGGTAAGGCAATGCTCTGAGAGTAGACAACCTACCTGTACAGGTAAGACAAAGGTGTAGGAATAGACAACCTACCTGTACAGGTAAGACAAAAGATGTGGGAGTAGACAACCTACCTGTACAGGTAAGTCAAAGGTCTGAGAGTAAACAACCTACCTGTTCAGGTAAGACATAGGTGTGGGAGTAGACAACCTACCTGTACAGGTAAGACAAAGGTCTGAAAGTTAACCACCAACCTGTTCAGGTAAGTCAAATGTCTGAGAGTAGACAACTTACCTGTACAGGTAAGACAAAGGTTTGGGAGTAGACAACCTACCTGTAAAGGTAAGACAAAGGTCTGAAAGTTGACAACCTACCTGTAAAGGTAAGACAAAGGTCTGAGAGTAGACAATTTACCTGTTCAGGTAAGATGAAGGTGTGAGTATAGACAACCTACCTGTACAAGTTAGACAAAGGTATGAGAGTAGACAGCATACGTGTACAGGTATATAACAAAGGTGTGGGAGTAGACAACCTACCTATACATTTAATACAAAGGTCTGAGAGTAGACAATTTACCTGTGCAGGTAAGACAAATGTGTGAGTGTAGCCAAATTACCTGTACAGGTAAGACAAAAGTCTGAGTGTAGACAACCTACCTGTTCAGGAAGACAAAGGGGTGGGAGTAGACAATTTACCTGTTTAGGTAAGACAAAGTTTTAGGTGTAGTCAACCTACCTGTACAGGTAAGACAAAGGCCTGAGAGTAGAGAGAGTGTACAATTACCTACCGTATATTTGTGAACATTTATTTGATAACCAGTTAGCTGTATGTATGATACATCTATTCATTCTGTTTTCTGTGAAATTTTAAATTATCGAAGTATTTAATAAGTTTTTTAAATTATTTTCTCTCTATGAAAGTCAATAGAAAGACATTTCTCTGACAGTAATAAAGTTAAAAATGATCAGGGAATTTCTATACCTGAGGCTCTTATTCAATGCAATCAATAGCAATTCTCTACCTGAGACTGTTTTATTGAAGGTTTTTAAAGACTATCCTGGTGTAAGTAACTGACACACATAAGTGCATGAAAACTTAACATCTTCCTAGATATTAAAAGTATTGGACAGGTTTTTAATCAATTAGATGACAGATTTTATTCACACCCTGTAGATTAGTACCTTGGGGTCCATTTAATAGTTTTTCATTGTCAAAACCCACTGTCTTCACACACTAAGTTGACCAAGGGAGTATAAACCTTTCAGTTACCCTTTTAATGGATTCTACTCACTTGTCCATTATGACAATGTCACAAAATCAATACCTGACCCCCTGACCTCATACACTGGTAAAAGGGATTATTATACCCCCTGCTTGAAAACTGGGAGGGTATATAGTAATCAGTATGTCCGTACGTCCATCCATCTGTTACGCTTTTGGGTACCCATCTCTTATCCGCAACTCCTCTCATACCACTGAAGGAAATTTAATGAAACTTTCACAGAAGTTTATTGCCATTGTGCACCTCCTTTTTCACTTTTTGATATGACATATATTTTTGATTTTCCAGAGCAAAACATGGATACTGCCATTATATTCATATGGGAGGCGGGGGGTATTACATGTATTTAGTGAGCTCATTGCTCACAGTACCTCTAGTTTTTTTGTTCAGATGGCAATGCCAGGTCAACTTTGTTGTGGGTGGACAATATATGAACATGAATTGTAAAAATTCTCATACTGATACTTTGTTTTGTATTTTATACCAGTCATATCTCCCACATACTCTAAAACTCACACTCTTGTAGTATTAATAAAACCCCTTGTATCACTTTCTTCATTGTACATTTCTATTACCAGGTAGTACATTTACAATCTATCAAATCTAAACTCAAGTATTTTATAAATTAACTGTATAACATCATGATCTAATGGAAGAATTATAATTTTACAATGTAGATTTAATAAGCAGCGCATATTTTACAGGGTACAGACATTGTAACAATTGACGGGACACAACCCACAGTTGGAGTGATCCTAAAGCTCATTACAAACAGTGTAAGTTAATGACAAATTTTATGCATTTCTTCATCTCAAGAAAATTTTGAAGGTTTTGTTAGAAACTCTATCTGTGAATACCAAGCAGAGATTTTTGTTTGATATATTTCTCTGGTTTCCCTCAGGAGCCCGATGCCATGGTGAGGGCAGACAACCTGGAGTCCCTCCCTGCTCTGGACTTGTTCCCCGAGCCGAGTGCCGGGTACTTTCGTACTGGAGATGATGCTAATGGTGTGAAATCTCCGGAAGTGTTGAAGGTTAATTTCGCTGATGAGACGTCGTGGGGCTCGATGGGAACAGAGAAACCCGAATCTCCCCCACAGCAACCTGGGTACTACTTACAGAAAGTCTACAAGAAGCCCATGTCTGTAAGTACAGGGTTATTACTTGGTAGTATCAACTTATCTAACATTAGCCATGTCACCTGTAGTCTTTATTATATTTGTATCATGCACAAAGATTAACTAATTTTACAAGAAAAACCCATATTTTTTCCACATAAAAAGATTTTATAATTATTGAAAAAAATGTAAACAATATACTGTATAAGTAGAATTTTTAGCGGGGATTTAATTTTGGCATTATTAGTGAGGGTGTTGACATCATTAAAATTGAATATCGCTAAAAATTAATTGCGTATTGTTTGTGATAGCATCTTTAGTTAGCATTTTAAAGTCGCTAAAATTACCAGGTACTTCTCGGTAAAAATTAAATACCAGTTCTTTAAGGTAGAAATCTCTAAATTTGCATCTCACTAAAATTTCCACTTATACGATATACATTTATTGCATTGTTTTTATTTATGTCATAGGGCATGATAAATTTATGCTTCATAGGGACACATATTTATCAGTGTATTTAGTGTCCAGGTGATTTTATTCTGATTATAAATGATATTTTTATACAGCAGATTTATTTGATTTGGTAAGTCAGAGATCTATACAAAGGCGCTGTGTCTTTCTGCTACATTCTGATGTGTACAGTTCTCGTTTCGTAAACTTGTCTGGTGTCATTGTTACTTTATAACACTGTCTCAACTTTTTAACTTTATTGGGATATCTCATTAACATTTTAAAATGATGTGTGTCTCAGACAGAGTAATACACTGAAGTGTCAAAATGTTACAAATAAATAGAGTCAAAAATACAGAAATAGGAATATGTTGTTTGTCTTACCCCCAGTTTAAAATATATGTAGTATGGAAGGGAGGAATAAATACATATAGTGGTATATTAAAAACATATGGCTGGACCAGGAATCGGACCCAGGACCCCTGTATTTCTAGTCAGGTGCTCTAACCACTGAGCTATCCAGGCCGATGTCCTCAGTCCAGCCTAATTTCCTACACTTAATATTGGGGATACTGCCCTTTTGCAGTGACAATTTTTAGAATAAAATATGGTGACTTATGATATTACAAAGTAATAGTTTTTCAAATCACTGGATTATCTGCAAACTAAAACTTTTGCTGAACTATGTTAAAACTATATTAATTTTACCTGCAAAGGAACAGTGTTTTATCGAGTTGCATTGTTCACAAGGATAGCTAAGTAATTTTAACTAAGTGTTCAGAATTTATAATATATGCAAGGAGGGCTAGATTGAATACATTTTATCTGTGAAATTCCAAAATTAATACTGTAAAATCACATTTTCATGGGGCCAAATTTTTGCAGTTTGAGGAAAAACCCAAATGGTTTAATGTGGGAATTTTATTTCATTGATCATTTTGTGGTACACATGAATTCGTTGGTCTCTTCATACCTTAAAAACAAAGAAAATCTATGATTTCACAGTATGCTCATTTTAAAGTTGTTGATACTGTAATTCACTTTTCATTTGGGAAAACTTTTTTTCACATATTTTTTTTTATAGGACATGCTTGTGAAAAATTTCATTCTCCCTTAGAAATGAAAATTTATAGAAATAATTTGTAATCCCAAAAAGTGTAATTATTTTCTGACTCCCATGTTTTTATTTTTTGTATTAAAACACTCAGGAAAAGGTTTTTTATTCATCAGGGCTATTTGGCTTTGGATGCATTATTAATATAAAAAAATTACATTTCAACAAAGTAAAATTTTGGGGGCTTTTTTTCATTAAAAAAATTCTTAAATTTAAAGGGTGAAATTTAATTAAAGAAAGGGAAATGGTACTAGAATTTTTTTGTCTGTTCTAGCTGTGGTCTTGGTTGCTTTCAGTCCTTCATAATTAAGTCATCTCTTCTCCTCATTTCTGACTCAGAAATCCTTCTTTGCAGATTTTAACCGAAATGAATGATTTCAATTTGTGTTGTATTGTGTTGTAGCCTAATTGTTTGTTCCAAGTCTATTCACTATCAGGTTTACAGGTAACAACTGGATTTATTTAACCCTGTTTAAATGTTTTACCTTGCTTTGCTTTCAATTAAATAGTTTGCTGGTCAGAGTTATTCCCCTTTAAATGCATCTCAATGTACATGTAAACTATTTAAACAAATTATGCAATTGATTAATACTGTGAAGAATGTTGTTATTTGTTGTCTCTTTTACAAACTTTCTGCATGTATTTTTACCTGCATGTTGTGTGAGTAGATTTATAATTAAATTGATAAGTTTATAGGTAAATATTTTATGAAATCTCAAGCCACAATAAAATGTAATATTGCATGTGTAGAAAACATTCCAATTTTATATTGCTCTCTATCAACTCTTTCCTTCTGTGTATTATCTGTTGATAAAGGAGTATTGATTTCCCTTGGCTCTCCTGTCAAATGAACTGCAGTTTCTTTTTAAGTTCAGGTAACTTTAAATGTTCAGCCAGGTGGAGAAATCATGTTACCTGTTGATCTTGTGCAAACTTGCCTTGGTTACCAAGAGGCCATATGTAAACAAAAAGATTACCAAATATCAGATTTACACCTGTCAGAATTCTTTAAATCACCAGACAATTAATTATCAAAACTGACACAAACACTTCCTCCAAAAAGATTAACTAAGAATTTTTCTGTGCAGGTTAAATGCATGTTGTGTTTTTTGAGCCCAACTCCTTTAGGAAGCCCCTTGCAATCTTAAAGTGTTTGATATTAGAGGATCTTTATACAACCTGATCATGCCAAGAAGGATTTAACTATTTCTTTGCCAAAAGTGTGTCATAGAAGTTGAAAATGTGAGGAAGAATTAGGCCACCATTATAAATTTTGTGTGTGAGATTATTGTACTTCTGTAATTTGTGATAAAACAGAGAAATCTGGGAAAATGGCTACAATGTATTATAGGCCTTATACGGCCGAGGTAAGACTCAGTACATTGTAATTCTGACATCATTCTTTTATTTGCTTAGATAAAATGGGGATTCCTTAAATTTCTTAAATCCTTTTAACAAATACATATACCATGTTGGGTAATCAGAAATATACATGTAATTCCTTTAATCCACTTGATTAATATTAGTATTTGAAAATAAACAGAAAGACATTATCAGTTATCAGTATAGATGAAAGAATTTTATGTAAAGGATTAATCATGGTTGATAATTTAATACACTTGTAAAAAAGTTTTGTATATATAATATCTATGATTACAAGTAATAAATTAAAAAAGGTTATTAATTAATTACAAACCCAGTTTTATTTAATTGTTCAATATTATATTGCAAGCATGAAAATAATCAGTGTCTGTTTATGTATTCAATGTACATATGTTTATAAAAATTGATAAAATAATTTTTTGAAAAAGATAATTATGTATAGTAGAGGTTTATTCACACATCAGTATTGTTGATTTCCAGCCTATCAAAGATGGAGACCTTCCTCCCTATGAGGCTATGGAGTCTATACTGCCAGATTACCAGTACATCTTTGTGGACCCAGAAAACAAATCTGGTCGACCACCCCAGAGGCCACCAGCAGCCACCCAGCTACCAGGGGCCACCTCCTCAATGCCAGGAGGCCCCTCTACCAGGTAAATATTTACACCCACCCCAACCCTCCTCCAAATAATTATTGATAAATTTGAATAGTAAGGGTTTTAGTATGATGATTTTTTGACACTTCAGCCCTATTATGTCCACCATTAGCAATTTCCTCCTCTTTGAGTCCTTTAATCTCTTATTCTAATGCAATTGTTTTGTAAAACACGTTTTGATTGGCTAACGCACTGATGTTTGAAGCTGTAAAACGAGCATTAACGAGAGTGAAAGCTTTTCTTTGTGACGTTATAACAGAGCAATGCAAATACACAATGCTCCATATAACGAAACTCATCAAAATAAAACGTAAACATCAAACAAAATGCATGGATTGCATTAGACCTGATAGAATAGAAATAACTAATCTTCTAATTTGGTATTTGCGACCGTTAATACTGATTTAACGGTCGCAAATATCCGTTTTACCGGCCCTGCTTACGCGTCACAGGTAAAACTCAGTTTGTGACCATTAAATCAACATTAACGGTCACAAATACCAAATTAGAAGATAGTTGTTACCTAATTTCAATTTGTAATTAGGTGCAAATGTTCTAGTCTTGAAACTTGATTCCTAAATATTAAATTGATTTAATGAAATTGAAATTGGAGTCCAAGAGAAAAAGGCCATCCAAATAGCTCTATGTATCATATTAGGCTTTTTGCAATTTTCTTTGTCATCTTACTAAAACTTCTTTTACAGTTGAACTTCTGAATATATCTAATGCCAATTTCTTGAATGCCATGGATTTGTCAAAGTCCCAATCACTACTTCTTAAACCCTTATATTAACGTTACAGTTACCAGCCTGGAAATCTGGACCAGACATCTATGAATGTGTTAGACCACCAGATGAAGGAACTGGAGAATTACCGGACGGCTGTCCATAAAATGGGTCAGGATATCCTGGCCCTGAGGCAGCAGATCCGCGAGCTGGAGGCAAATAACAGTCAGCTGCGGAGGGATCTGGCTAATTACAATGACGCGGGTAAACTGATGATTGAATCCGCGGAGCTTGACAATCTCACAAAACCAGAGGTCATGTCCAGATATGGTAAATGACAAAGTTTACTATCCTATAGATACATTGGTTGTTACTCAAACAAAAATCTGGAAGACCCTGATAATTCTTTTCTGAAGTCAAAAATTCTTTGAGAAATTAAACATTTACCCAGAAAATGTTTCGGCATCAAGTTTTTTTCTCTTCCAGTTTTAGAAAAAATTACAAAAAAGGAATCTAAGCAAGAAATTTCTACATCAATTGTTGGAAAATCAATTAAGAATTGCACAGTAATGCTAAATCCATATGATATCATCAGAGAAGTGTATTGATTATTTTTGCATCTTGAGTTTCACTTCATTTATGGTGCATTTAATTATTTTCAGCCATCTTGAAACAAACTCTAGTTATAAGTAGCAATGATCTGAAAAGCTATAAAGAGAGAGTTCAACGACTACAGAATGAACTCATTAAAGTAAGCTCACTTGAGCTGAGCTCTGTTAAGCTTAAGTAGGAATATAGGATTTTTAGTGGGTAATTGGGATTTTGCACACCTTTTGCTTTTTTCAGCTGCACTAAAACAAACGCTGCAGTCAAACTCGGGTGACATACAAGCTTACAAAGACAAAGTTCAGAAACTTCAGAACGAACTCATCAAGGTACAATTATAATCTTACACTCACAGGCTTTTTTGCGATATCTTCACTCAAGTGTGATGGTATATAACAGGCACTGTTTTCATATTATATTATTTACTTTCATAATGTAAATCTATAAAAATATGATGATGTGATACATTTATAAATATAAATTTTGCTTTTGAAAAACTTTTTTTTACATTTGACCAGGTCTTGAAAAAAATTACTGTACACTTTTTCTGAAATTAATTAAAAAGAGTTATTTTCAATCCATGATTAAACTTAAATAAAAACTTTTTTTTTGTTTAGAAAAATGACCAAGAGAAGAGGTATATAAAGATTGCTCAGACCTACAAACAACAGAACGAGGCGATCACCAAACTCCAGGAGAAACTGAAGAAGATGAGGACAGTGGAGGAGGCGTGTAAAAAACAGGAGAAGGTCATAGAGAAGATGGAGAAGATCCTAGAAAAACAGCACAGAGACCGGGGCAAAAAGTCAACTGGTAAGTCAAACAGAGACCGGAGCAAAGATTCAACTGGTAAATCACAGAGAGATCGGGGCAAAAGGTCAAGAAGTAAGTCACACAGATACAGGGGCAAAAATTCAACGAATAAGTCACATTGAGACCGGGGCAAAAAGTGTACCAGTAGGTCAAACAGAGATACCAGGGCTAAAGGTCAACGAGTTAGTCACATTGAGACCAGGGCAAAAAGTCAACGAGTAAGTCAAACAGAGACCGGGGCAAAAAGTCAACAAATAAGTCACACAGAGGGACAGGGGCAAAAAGTCAACAGGTGAGTCAAACAGAGTCTGGGGCAAAAAATCAATGGGTAAGTACAATGAAGACCAGGGCAAAAAGTGTACAGGTAAGTCTAACAGAGAGACTGGGGCAAAAGTCTACAGGTAAGTCACACAGAGAGACCAGGGCAAAAAGTCAACGAGTAAGTCACACAGAGACCGGGGTTAAAATGTTTTTCATTTCAAGCACTTTTGAAGGAAGAAACAATCTATATTGTTCAAGATTGAATTTTTTACACTTTGAACTTTGATCTAAATTAAGCATTTGGCATATATCTCTACTAATTTTGAATTCTAAAATAATACATGTAATTATTTTCTCTGCCAACAGATGCTGCCCAAGAAGCCAATGAAGCCCTGTTAGAGGAGAACAAGAGACTAAGACAACAGGCTGACGATTTAAGGGTAAGGATAAAAAAGGAACAATATTTTAGGGAAAAATGGAAAAGGACAGCACAGATTAATTTTTTTTTCAAAATCTCTGTCATTATTTGAAAATTGTCTATTCCAGGATCAGCTGAGATTAAATAACAAAGGATCCTCAACCTCTGAAACAGATAAACTGGAGCTTTACCAGGCTCTGGAGAAAGCTGAAGCCCGGATACAGTCTCTGGAAACCCAGGTATAATATTATTTATTGAAAAACATTCAAAATTTGATTTTCACATGGGGGTATTTAAAATATTTATTCAAATTGTGAAAAATTATAAATATTTATTTAAAAATGGCAAGCATTCAAAATATTTATTCAAATTAGTGAAACATCAAAAATGCTTATCAATTCAAAACATTTATAATCAGTATAAAAATTATTGAAAGTTTTGTTAAGATAAAAATGATTAAAAAAGAAAGGCATCAAAACCTTCCAGGATTTTTAAAATATGTTTTATTGTTACAGCTTTTAGAGAATTCCAGAAGTTGGGGTAAAGAGAGAGCCGATATGTTGTTAAAGTTAAATGAAGCGGAACACGGGTTTGGACGTTCAGCGGGCATGGTTTTACATGATTACCCTGTCTATGTAAGTTATAATAGATTTCATATTAACCCAGTTACTTAGAATTAAAGTTCTTGATAGTTAAACCCCAAGTCAAGAAGACTAACATGAATTTAACATACTGAGTAAATATAAAGTTACCTCCCTTCTGCTCTTGCCTATTTCAGATCTTGCAATATAAATCTGACTTTATTCCAGAAACTAATGCTCTTTCTGTATAATAAAAGACATATAAACTTCTGTCTGTTCTGTGGTTAACATGTCTTGATAAATAACCAGGATTCTCCAAGAGTCTTTATAACTAACCAGGAGTCTCCGAGAGAAGTGCGACAATCACAGAGACACACCTACCTAAGTGCCCCTCCTCCCTGTCGATGTGCCTGCCAGGTACTGAGTAATCCACCGAGTTCCCTCTCAGAGTTATCTACCTTTATAAAATCCCACCAAGTGCCTTGCCAGAGTTATCTACCTTCACAAAGTCCCACTGAATTCTATTCCAGAGTTATCCACCTTTATAAAATCCCACCTAGTGCCTTGCCAGAGTTATCACCCCTGATAACCACCACTAGACTTGTGTATTGTCATAACATTGTACTATAGTGATCTCCCTTGCTCTCACATTAGTTTGTGATATCTGATGCACTATGTATAGTGTGATATCTACTGCACTATAACCTTCACTTCTGGTGTATTATTGTGCCAAAAATTAGATTAGCATGAATTATCCTTTTTCTTAAACTCAAAAACTTTACATATCAATTTTTTGGCAACCACAGGTATATACAAAATTTTTACTGAAAGGAATAAAATGTTCCTGCACAAAGACCTTTGCTGATTTTTTTTAAAATTTAATAGCTTTAATACTGATTGACTAGTGGAACATGGCCAGTGTTAGAATTGTGAATGTGATTGTTTATAATTTTTTTCAGAATGACAAACTTGCGCGTAACAGTCCTCGTCGATTATCTCCCCTGTACCGCTGATACGACTCGGGGACCCCCTCCAGGTGCTTTCAATATGGCTGCCAGTAGGAGCTGAACAGACTACAAATGTCACCTTTATTTATTAGTCACACATCACACAGGACCATTACAGAGAGTTTGAAAGGTGCTGCCTTGGTAATGCCAGAATTGTACAACTGTGTTAAACGGAGATTAGCGACTGAATGAGTGCAAAGCACAAATGTTACTGTTTATACCTGAGACTGACGATGAATCAATTCAATCAAGTGTCTTTTATTATTTCACATTCTTTATCACATTTTCTTTTAAATGTAACATTCATAATGTGCTTATTCGTAAAATGTTTTGACTTTCATACGTATTTTTTCTGAATTGTACGTGACTGCGATAGCAGACAACAATGTATACCATGCCTACTTGTTCATCTTTTATGTTGTATATTAAATCTCTATACTGTTATCAGTTTTCTTCATTTAAGAAATAAACAACGTTATTTAGTGAACATGGCGTTATGAATAGCAATTGCTCTGCTGGCATATTCCATGATGCGCGCTAGCGCATCATGGAAAATATGCCAGCAGAGCTATTGCTATTCATTACGCCATGTTCACTAAATAATCGTTGTTTATTACTTATATTTGCATTCTTTGATGTTGTCAAGAATATCAGAGGAAATCCTGACTTACATAAGGACGCAGCTTCTTCTGTCTTCAGTAAAGAAAACCATACGGCTTTAAAATCAGTACACCTGATCAATACTCCTATTCTCTAATAAATCACAATTTATAAAGTATTTCCCTCTCAAACACAGTTATCTGGATAAAGCAGCGCCGTCATCAGTCTCTCTTAATTTTTGTTTTGATGCAGTCGTGACGTCATTGATCAACGTTATTCAAATCATCTGACAAAAATCAATAATTTAACACTATGGTAAAAATGAGAATGCTTTTCTTATGATTATTACTCCAGTATGCTTTTCTGTGATTTTTTGGGGTACTTTTTCCATTTATTTTTTCTTGAAATAGATATAGATCTACTAGTTAAAGAAATTTTCTCTTTCTGAATGTTATTACCCAAGTGTGAAGAGTTATCGTTCTTTGTACAAGTATGCATCATACGAAAAAATAAAAATTTGGAGTTCTATTCAATTTTTAAAAAGTTTCATATTACAATTAAATACATTGACCAAAATTAAATTTTTAAAGATATCAAACAGTAATTTTAAATTGTTCTGAATTCCTTTTTTTCCGAAACATATTATTAAAAACTTATATTTAGTCCTTTTACGAAACATTTCATATATATACTTCTCACCACTACTTATAAGTGTAGTAGAGCTTGTTCTACACAAGTGAGATAGAGCAATTGCACTCATAGCAGAAGCAGTTGCGTCTGTAGTCCTATGAACGCAGTAGATGGCTGCATGTTCATAGTGGGAGAGGGCAGTGGATATGCAAATATATCATTATGTATTGTTAGAGATATATTGCATTTTGTTGGAAATAAATTATTTGTAACTAGTTATAAAATTTGTGTGTGCTATCAAAAAAATATTGGTTTCCGGGGATTTGATTTCATTATTGGAGAATGTTTAGTGGTAATGTATAGGAAATTTTACATATCATGTAAATGCATGCAAACTTATAATGCATACAAATTTTACATTTCATGGTGGTCATTAATTTGTGGCTCTCTCCATACCCCAAAAACAACGAAAATTAAATGAAAATTAAACCCTCACGAAAATTCATAAATTCTAAGTACATAATCGAACTGGAACAACTTCTGATCCTTGAACTCTAATTATAAAGAACACCTCTGTAGAGATTTTAAGCCCATTTATTTCATTGATAAGCTGTTAAATGAAGAGTGATTGACGTCAATGTCATGTACTGTATTGTCAGAATGAGGCTAATAGATAGAACCACCATCCAAGTGTTGAAGAATGCAGTGTTTGATCAAATTATTCCAAGACTTGGAAACTTGTCACTTTTTTCCTGAAAAACAAGAACAAGAAGCATCAACAAACATTCTGATAATAAATGTACTGCTGAAGCAATTCATATTTAACACATCTCAGATAGGCTTTTTACAAAAAACTAAAATGCTTCATGAAATATGCTTGTTTTTTGGAATTCTATGGCCATATTTCATAAAAGTTTTCAATGAAAAGGGCATTTCTTAGGAATTTTTCAATTTTAGTGGTTCAAAGACTATAATTTCCTAAAACAAGAGTCATAATTCTACGAAACTCAAACTAATTCTGTTTTCTGGTATGCACAGTTATTTCCCAACTTTTTATTTCTAAGACCTACAGATTCTAAATCTATGGAAAACAAAAATTTTAATCATCTTGTTAATAGACAACAATATATGGACATTTTTTACATGAGAAATAAATGAAAATCTTTGAAACTTGAAGGGGATTCCAACTTTAGTATCAAAGTTAAATTTCAAATAAAAAGTTTTGAAAACAATATTCAATTATTTTAAGTTGAAAAAGGGTGATAACTTCTAGTCATCAGGATTTTCACATTTTCAATGCAAGTAAAGGCAGAAGATTTCTGGAATGACTTTTCACATTACCTGCAGTAAACCACTTTGGGACGCCCGGTTTTTTGGAATCTGATGAGGGGTCAGAGTCTGGTTTGCTTGGTTTTGGTTTAGATGAGCCTGATCTAGAGGGGCCAGGTACTTGATCTTTTCTTGATGAATTTGGAGTCTCATCCTTAGGCAAGCTGTAAAACAAATAAATAAAGGAAACTTAAGATTTTACATCTATATATCTGTATGTCTTCCTGCATATCATCCATTTGTCTTTCAACCCCACAGCAGAAGTTTTTGAGATTTTCTGACAAGAAGAGGTTAGGATATGAATTTCTCTCTCAGAATAATCTACCTTTTTCCCACAATATCCTCTGCTTTACTCTTAGGACTGATTTCTTTCATCACAGCCTCCGAAAGATAATGATCTGAAAGTTTGACACAAATCAGGTAAAATAAGAATTACCAGTACACATTACTGGAGTAAGAGCGCAAGTTTAACTGTGTCTATGTTTTAAATTCACAAACCTTTTGTCGCCTCTGATCCAAAATACACAACAGATGCTGGTGCTAGTTTTGCCTGTAAAATACACCCAAATAAACAGCTTCAAACAGTTCCTTGACTTATTACTTCAAACCTTTCTTTTCATGTTGGTACTTTACTCAGTATAATTACATTTAACTTACATGCACATGTACATATATATTTCCTTGCATTAGGATTTAAATTATTTTCTGAATTTATAAATAAAAATGCATACAATACCTGAATTAAATTCAGTGTTTGATCCTTTAACACCTGTTTTGGAGGAGCAGTGTCTGGAAAATAATGAAGATAATTGATCATAATACATGCACAGCTTTCTGTTGGTAAACGTAACTCAATGCGATCAGTATATCCCTGTCTATGAAACCTGCCTGGTAAATACTTCTGAATTTCCTACTTACAAAGATAAAATCCTTGGCTTTTGTCCTCCAGATATTCTTTCACAAATTTATGCAAAGCATGAACTGAAAAAATCAAAAAATCAGTAATGGATAAACTAATATCTATAAATATTAATTAATTATGTTATGTTAATTCAAAATAATAAACATTGTTCCCTGAAAAAGAAAACAATGAAGAATTAAAATGAGAACAAGCCAGGGAGCTATCTCTCACCCACCTGTCTCTTTGGGTCTGAACAGTCCCTGGAGCACCACTTTATCTGGGAACTGGACCCTGATGACTACGTGCTGGTATTTAGAATACTGGGACTCCAGCCTGTCCTGAACCATGCTACGTGTTAACAGGGGCTGCTCAGTCTCACTTTTTCTGTGTAGGGAAATTATAAATCTTTGTGTATTCTTTCAGTATAAACTTTATTTAAAAGGCAAGACACTACCTTCAGTGAAACAAACAGACTCAAAATGTGCCCCTTAACCCACCTCCCCTTTCCAATATGAAACAGTTAGGATTCATATTAAAATCAAAAGGAATCTCCCAAATAACTCCAAACTTATTTTGAAATTAATCAACAATTCTACTTGCATGTACCACGAAATAAGTGAGAAGTGTTTAACTGTTAGCATTTTGATAATACATCTGAGTTTAGTAGAGAACTGAAGTACTCACGCTCTCTTCTGAAGGTCCACCATCATTTTCCTGATATCATTTTCTGTTATTTCAAAGAATTCATCGGGCAGATCTGCAATCCAGAATTCATATAAAATTTACTGAAATACAGGCTTAGCTAGCTTAAGTTAAGCACATCTCTTACATGATAATAATCAGAATAATTTATGTTCTATTCACTTATAATTGTAAAAATTTCTTTGTTTTAAACCAGATGATATATTTTACATAATCTTTCCTGTGCATTGCAGTCAACTGACCTTCATTTGAAGCAGTAGATCTGATGACTTCCTCTGCATTAAACAAAACAGCTTCTCTATCACAGGGCTAAAGTCAAATAGAAGTTACTCATGATGACAAAATAAAAGATGTAGCGTGGAGAAAGACAGTATTAGAAAAGTTTGTATGAAAGCAAAAGAAAGATTTCTAACTTTACCTTGTATTCCTCTCTATTGACTTCACTAAAAGTAAAAAATTAGGTGATCTTTGAAAGTGATTTCTAACTCACACAGTTATTCTAATATTTTATATAAAAGCAAGTTGGACATTGACTTTTACAAACTTATGTATTGATTTCCCTTCTTCCCAAAGATATATATCAACCCACCTTAGTTCATTTTTATAAACATCTTTTCCCTTTGTGTCCTCTGGAAACTGTGTAAATGTAAAAACATATACATGTAAATTATAAGTATCACAAAAGAAAACTGTTGTGGGTATTCATAAGATTTTTTGTTCACAAACAAGATAGAATACAACAATAAAATGACCTTGAACTCTGTGAATTGGACTGTTTCTTGAGTTCGACCTCTCTTTGGTTTTGATCCCCCTGCTGCTTGCCGACTGGGCGCTGGCTGTAAACCCATTTGTGGCATGTAATGTGCTGCCAGACGTCTTGCAATCTACATTTTAGTATAAAAGTATATTAAACTGTTGGTTCCATTTTACTTAAAATAAATGCTGCATATTTAATATCATGCTGCTCTTTAGGTTATTAGTTTGTGGTACATATACTTCACACTACCTCTTGTTCTTGTGGTGATAATTCATCAAAATCTCCAGGAGCAAACACTTGAACCCCTGGAATATTCATCTGTCTGATTGTTTCTACAAACTCCTGCTGCTGATTACCATGACCTTGACCTCTACCCTCATTTGCTGCCCTATGACCTGGGGTTTCAATCCTGTCTTCTACTTCCATTGGTTGCTGTGATGTGCTGGGTACTGATGTACTGGGTTTTGGGTCTACCTCCATGGCTTCTGATGTCTGTCTTGTTGACTGGGTTGGGGCTTCAGATTTGTCATCAGGTGATTTTGACTTGTCTTCAGACTTTAACTCTTCAGTTTTAGGAGGCAGAGATTTATCCTCCTGTTGGGAAAGCTGTCTTTGAGCTAATGAGTCTAGCTTCTCCAGCTTTGTTTTCTCTCTTTCTATTTTATCTAAAATTTCTGCCATCACTGCATCATCTACTGGTCTGTGAACAAGTCTGAAAAAAAAAATATTCTGAATGTGTTAACTACCACCAACATCCAATTTTTTAAAATTCTAAAATGAAATCATATGTTTGACTTTAATTAAATAGAAAATATCTAAAAAATTCTTCAATAGTTTGTTGCTTGGTTGTATTCACATACTGTATACCTTATGACAGCTTTTCCACCAGTTAAACCCAGCTTTCTAAGTGTCATGGCCTGTAGGGCAACTTCGCCTATTACCTAGGAATAAAATGAATCTTCATTGTTTCATACTTTTATACATGATACAGCAGGTCTTCAAACTCAATACAATAATTTTTTTTTGTTAATTTGGGACCAGCAGATCTAGTTTATAACCACCTATGTATGTATATTTGAAGCATAAACTTACCTCCTCTCTCATGTAGATACATGTAGTCTGGATGGGGGGTTTATGAGTCGGATCAACTTTACATAGGTTTCCTGTGTGAGCACTATATCAAAATAAAAATTACAACTACTCTTTAAAGACTGTTTTTCATAAAAATTCATTTTCAGTAAGCTCTACATACTCTGTCTCAGTAAGACCTGACATTTCAACAGTTTTCAGTGTAAAACAAGCTCTATTTGTGGAACTAACAGATGCACCGGTGACTTATTGATGGAAGAAAACTATCTAAGACACTATTCACTGTCACATTTTTCTGCAAACAGAAGATCTAATTATCAGTATATGCTTCCTGAACCTGACCTGTCCGCTTTCTCCCAGTGCTGTAGCAGGTCCCACAGTGAGGTGGCGGGGGAAAATGTATGCTGTAGTCTCTGTCCGTCCTCCAGCTGTAGCGCGATCAGGACGTCTTTTTCCGCTCGGCTCGACTCACTCTTCACCAGCTCCAGTTTTACATTGTTAGGGAGATTGGAATATCTTATAGAGAGGGTAACATCTACAGTCTTTCTTCCATGTCTGTAATGTAATACCCAGGTAATTATACAGTGTAATGATAAGGTTGTTTCTATTACAAATGCAGTCACCCCCACTCCCACCCCCAAAACACACACACATTTAAAAGCAATGAAGTTCAAGAACATTAAAGATATGAAGACAGACAGACAAACGAGATTTAATGTCCATCCACTTTGTAAACACACGAGACAATACTGTACACATCATACTTAAGTGAGTAGTCCTCGGGAGGAAGGAATCCCTGCTTTTTACAAACTTCCTCTAGTAACTGAAATAGAACATATCTGATGCAATTGTGGGATACATAAAAAAAACACTTCCAAAACAGAAATTAACAACAACTGACACTTGACAATGGGAGGGGATTAAAACTTACATACAAACAAAATTTGTTGGTTCTTAAGAATTTAAACAACATTAAATTTGCATTGAGATAAGTAGTGTGAATATAAATGAAAATTAAAACTATATCACTAAAAAATACAATTTTAATGCATCTACCCCTTTATTGTATGTGTGTCATTCTTTGTCTATCATTTATTTGAATTTGCAACACTTGTATTCAAACACTTAGTGATGTCATAGAAAGAATTGGCGCATAAAGGAATTATTGTTTTGCAGCCAACTAAGTATATATTGTAAGAGTACATAACCCCTTGATTATGATTTCACTTTTATGCATATTGATTATAAAAGAAGATTTGTTTATTTTAACTCTTTATTAATTTGTGAAATAAAACTTAATATAATTTTTCATTAATCGTGTCAATTACAAAATTTGTGCCATGAAAACATAATAATTCCAAGTACATATGTAAAACTGATAACTTGGTGAACCCAATCGTCACTAAAGATACCTAAATATTGACTTTAAAAATCTTCTGAATTTTAACATAGTCTGAAGTAAAGTAGGATATCAAATGTTTATAAAATGATCCAAGGATGACATGCAAATTTTAAACCTAAAAAAGAACACAGTTTGACATGTCATTAAAAAATGTCAACCATTTGCTTGAATAAGTTTAACAAAACTGTCATTTTGTTTTTACCTGAAGGAGTTTTGTATTTGGTGTCACTTTTACGTTTTGTCGCCGGCCGTTGGGGCAAAGAACTTGAACAGTCGACATGTCTCTCAACTTTTTGTTTACACCGGAAGTAAATTTTAGCCGCGTACGTTTCACAAGATAAATAATTTGTACACACTAACTATCATTTAATTTAAAAATGATATTAACAAAAGTAATTTTTTAAAACAATTTGTAAGATAAATAATTTATTATAAAAGAACATAAAGACATTATTTAAAAAAATATATTTTCTGCATGTATCCAAGCGACATTTCGGAGAGGGTTGTTATGAAATCTTTCTTGCTGAAGAAGCAGTGCTTCTGCTTGCTGTGAATTGGACGTATAATACTACAGAAAGAATGGAAAAGTAGATCTTAATGAATAATGATAATGAAACACCACATTGATTAACTTATTTCCATTAATTTGGAAGTGAAAAAAGGCGTTTAAAATGAGTGAAATACAACAAAGTCCACACATCTCTGCTGTGATGGAAGGCTGCAGTGGTACAGTCAAAGAGGAGTGTCCCTCAGAGTCTGGTCTGGAGGAATCTGCTCCCCAGGAGGAGGATTCCAAGACTGGGTTCCATGTCGACAGGACACTTATTCCTTCTGCGGAACTTGCAGAAATGAATGAAGACAGTGAACTAGGGGATCTCGGACTGACCGTCTTCAATCAAGAAGAATTTGAGGAAGGTGTGTATTAAATAAGGGGATGGGTAGGAATAAAACTAGTAGTGGGGATATTTCTTTGTATATGATTCAAAATCAACAATCGATAAACCCTCTAAAAATATACACCTTTTCAAAAATGTAATTCACATGTTCATTCTTTGTATTTAACAAAAATGCCATTACATGTACTTTAATGAGGAATCAATGGATTTTGTCAAACAGGTGTGATGGCTCAGGTAGATATGGCTTTGGCTAAAGAGGAGGAAGAACAGCAGAAAAAGAGGCTTCAGAAGGAAGAGACGGACATCAAATATGATATAGCGTGAGTATTACTAGAAACACACAAAAAACTTGTAACACTTTAATACATTATTATTTATGTTGTTATGTAATATCTTTCATGATTTTATTATATTTAATTTAAGTAAAGTTAAGAAGGAAGTGGAAACTATGGACAAAGTTTTATCAACTCTGGGAAATGCAGCAGGAAACAGTCATGTGAGAAACAGGCTGGTCTCCGTCCAGAATCAGAAAGAAAATAAGGTAATTATCACACAATGACATCTGTCTTTAATTAGAATATATTCTGATTACATTCATTGTAAAAAAAAAAAAAGCTAAATTAACTTAAATTATTTCTACAGTTAAGTCAGCTGAAAACTTTGTATGCAAGACAACGAGCAATACAGATCAAAATGAATGGGACTTCGGATATTCCACAGGATGTTTTTAAACAAGGTAACTTTTTTCACCTATTGAAAAATAATTATGATATATGGCAGCATATGTTTATATCAAGAAGATTATTGAATTTAGATGGAGCTGCACTGAACAAGCTACTAGGACTGAGCTCTAAATCAGAGACAGAAAAGGAAAAGATGATCCGACTAGGACAGATGACTCCTTTTGGAACTGTTGTCTCATCATCAACAGGCAAAGATCCAAAAGAGGAAGGGCTGAATGAGGTAGAATCAATTTTGTCCCGCTTCAGACAAATTTGTCTATTACTGATTGGATAAAAGCTAATCACATGACGCCCTGAAATTTTCCGTATTACGTCTCCGTCGAGGCGTAATATGAAAATTGGGCACGCGATTCCATTCGAAGCGTTGTTATTGTAAATAAAAATGGCTACTTAGAAACGGTTTACGTAGGTAGTTTAGTTAAATTTATTGTTACCGTTACGACATTATATGTTGATTGTTATTGGATTAAAACTTAATATTTTCATAATATGCACAAATATTTTTTTATATTGAAAAAGGTCTTTAGCAGGATAAATTGGTAACACAGTCAGTTAGTGACCTAATGTGGATTCATACAGGGTGTGAAATGGAAATCCGTATTGGGACTCGGCTTCGCCTCGTCCAATACGCATTTCCATTTCACACCCTGTATGAATCCGTATTAGGTCACTAACTGACTGTGTAACTAATAATATATCAGTTAATTTATGCATACTGCTCATTTTATGTCAGACAGCATTTGCATGTACATTTAACATATTTAAAAATATTTACAGAGTGGATTATCAAAGGTAACAATAAGTAGTAAAGAATCTCCTGAAAGATCAAACTCTTCTGTCAGCCATGGAATGAATGCTCAGGTAGACTCAGCTCCTTCAACATCACAAAGTACAGACAGATCAGAAAATTTTTTTGACTCGAGAGACAAGAAAACTTACCGGAATGATGTGGAGGGGGCATTTTACAAACACAACTACAGAAGTAAGAGAAGATACTCTAGGATATCCCGGAATTTCCATGAAGATTCGGCCATGAGTGATGAAGAGAACTGTTACTATGATGACCCGGAGGGTAACTTGTCGGACGGGGAGGAGTACAGACCAGAGGAGGGGGAGCTCAGGAGACAGAGCTCTGAGGACTCGGGACTGGAGGATGAACCAGAGATGTCAAGTAAAGGTACACTTAATTATTTTACTTAGTGTAAACTTTCTCAGGCTGTATAGATATTAAATAACTTTTGTTTTTAATCCATTAACAGAAGAGAAGAGGGGAAAGAAAAGGAGGTCATTAATAAAGCCAAAGAAACCTCCAAAGTATATGTATATGGGGTCAGGTGAGGAGGAAGACTTTGCTATTGCAAGTAAAAGGAAAATTAACCAGGACATTGCAGAGCGGAAAGGCAAAGATGACGGGGATGAAGATTTCTATCACAGCCGTATTGAGTAAGATTTGAGAAAGTCCTGGAGGAATTCTCTTTGAGAAAGACAACTTATTAATAATAGATAGATGTATCAATGTGCTTTAATTCACTATTTCTAATTAATCTACATATAGAAAATTACATTGGTTTCTTTGATGGCCATTGTATGCCTCAGATTTGCTTAAAGTTGTTTGTGCTTAATATTTTTGCCTACAAACCTAGTTATTAATCTCACACAGTCTACAGTATTAATTATTTTTACAGGGAATTTAACAAGCTTGAGAGGAAGAGGTTAAAGAGAGTGGATACTGGGGAGGTTGAGGAGGAGCTTGATGAAGAACTGGAGGGAGGGCTGCGAGTACCGGGCAGGATCTGGTCACAGTTATTCAAGTAAGTAGCAGTGGTCAGGTGCAGAGAGAAAAAACAACACTTTTCAATAAAAATATTCACACTGATGTTGAATTCTGTTCTTCCATAAAGCTTCTGAAATCCATGTAATATTAGGATTAGCTGCACTCTGATTGAGAAAATTTGGACTACTTTATATTAGGATCAGAATAAAGAGTGCCCGGGTAAATAAAATATTTGTCTTTCCTGGCTTTTACAGTATTACACGTCATTTAAGGAGGCAAGAAATTCAGTTTAAAGGAATTTGATAATCAAAGATTTCAGTCTGCAAATGTATCAAAGATCAGTTGGATATACATGTACATGTTCTTACCAATTCCAAGTAAATATTTTAATTTTTTTTTTCATGTAGTTATCAGAGAGTTGGTGTGAGTTGGCTTTGGGAGCTGCACTGTCAGTCAGCGGGGGGCATAATCGGAGACGAGATGGGGCTGGGCAAGACCATCCAGATGATTGCATTCCTGGCGGCTCTGAGGCAGAGCAAAATCGTCTCCAAGAACTTCAAGTAGGCTAACGTGTTCACAATTGTTCAGCATTTTTACTCATATGTATTTTTGATAAAAAAAATATTTTAAACAGTGCAGGAAATTCTTTCTCATGTAAAGAAATTGACTAGTTCAGCAAGTATTGTTTCATATTTTAGGTACCGTGGTTTAGGGCCTACAGTCATAATTACACCAACAACAGTAATGTCTCAATGGGTTAAAGAATTCCACAAGTGGTGGCCATTGTTCAGGGTGGCCATCCTGCACTCCTCTGGATCCTTCACTGGGAATGAGGTAAGTCTCACATTTCAGAGTCTCTGGTATTTTCTCTGCTGTTAGTTAAGTTGAGTTGATCCACATTTATGGATCATGTATTGTGATCAAGCCATAATTTGAGATGAATCTGTACAGAGAATGTTTCAATTGGAGGGAATTGCAATAAACAGATATTTATATAGCATATACAAGTTCTGAAAGATGATCAGCTAAGTGACTTAATTACCGGTACTATTTTGTAGGAGGAGTTGATATGGAGCATTGTGAAGGATAAGGGGGTCCTCATCACTTCCTTCAGCACCCTGGTAATCCACCAGGACAAGATACTGCCATACGACTGGCATTACGTGGTGCTGGACGAGGGCCACAAAATCAGGAACCCAGACGCTCAAGTAACACAGGCATGCAAACAGGTAAATTTGACTTCAGTATGAAGTTAGGCACTTGATGGAGGGTGGGGGTAAGTGATATAGAGTACAGATTTAGCAAGTATTCACCCTAGTCCTTATCTACACAATAATTAAATTAAGAATTAAAAATATGAATCATATGGAAGCAAAAATAAAGTTTTGATCATCATTTTTGCCCATTGACAGTATTGGGGTATGTTTCAAGATATGGAAACCTTGATTTTATTCTTTGATTTTTACTTTCAGTTTCGGACTCCACATCGAATCATCTTGTCTGGTTCCCCTATCCAGAACAACTTGAAGGAGTTATGGTCCTTGTTTGACTTTGTATTTCCTGGAAAACTTGGCACTTTGCCAGATTTCATGCAGCACTTCTCAATTCCAATAGTTCAGGGAGGATATGCCAATGCCACAGAAATGCAGGTAAGCAATGTTCAACATCAGAATCTATTTTGTCGATACATACAAGATTAGGTGGCTAATATTGAAGCAATGTTTGAGCAGGTTCAGACAGCATACAAGTGTGCCTGTGTGTTGAGAGACACCATTAATCCATATTTACTGAGGAGGATGAAAGCTGATGTCAAAATTAACCTCCCAAGTAAAAATGAACAAGTATGTACATTGTATAAGCAATTGTTTATAAAATTTTGGAGGACAATGTCATATGAATTTTTGTCAGTTTGAATAGAGTAATTAAATTTTTAAATGGAGGAGGTTGTTTTTCAGGTACTGTTCTGCAGACTGACTGATGAACAGAGAGATGTCTACCTAGAGTATCTCCAGTCTAGAGAGTGTCAGGCTATTCTGGCTGGGAAATACCAGGTAATGGAGACAAAGAGTGTTCAAGCTCTGAATATATACAATGTACTTTTGAGTCTCAAAAAGCAATTGCGTAAAACAGTTAATATTATGACGTAGGAATCACAGAATTTTCTCCTGATTTTACTTTGCTTATTATGCTTCCTTGCAGATCTTTGCTGGCCTGATCACCTTGAGGAAGATCTGTAATCACCCCGACATTTGTACGGGTGGACCCAAGCTTTTCATCGGTGAGGACAGTCAGGGTGACCCGTCCCTGGAGTATGGCTACTGGAAGCGGTCAGGGAAGATGATAGTGGTAGAGGCACTGCTGAAATTATGGAAACAACAGGGACACAGGGTTCTACTGTTCAGCCAGAGCAGAGCTGTGAGTAATGGAGTTTTTTCAACACATTCAGTGTACTTTCCTCTGCAAACCATTAAAGAATTATTTCAGCTTATAAGAATTCTTTTATGATATACAGCTATACATTCATTGGAAATAGTGTTGGTGTTTAATGCATAGATTATGTGTATTGCAGATGTTGGACATTTTAGAGTCTTTCACACAAAGTCGAAACTACAGTTATCTTAGAATGGATGGTGGCACACCTATTTCATCCCGACAGGCCATGATAACAACTTATAACCAGGTACAGTACAAACTTTATTAAAGTGTGGTTTTTCTTTTCATGATATAAAGTAAAATTTATTTGAAACATCTATTACATGGAAGTTACTACCTTATTTATATACTTGTGTACATGTACATGTATGTATAAATCTCTCAATACTGAAGGATCCCTCCATCTACCTGTTCCTGCTGACGACCCGCGTGGGAGGGTTAGGTGTAAATCTGACGGGGGCCAACAGGGTCATCATCTTTGACCCCGACTGGAACCCCAGCACAGACACTCAGGCCAGGGAGAGGACCTGGAGGATTGGTCAAACCAGACAAGTTACTATATATAGACTCCTGACCTCGGGCACCATAGAGGAGAAAATCTACCACAGGTACGATTTGTGTCACTGACCTCTGACAGTGTTCCTTTTACACAAACTTCTTTTTCCTTCGTCTCTATTTAGCAAATAATTTCTTTTATTACTAGACAAATCTTCAAGCAGTTTCTGACCAATAGAGTCTTAAAGGATCCAAAACAGAGAAGGTTCTTCAAATCCAATGACCTATATGAATTGTTTGAACTTGGAAGTAAAGGCAATAAAGAAGGAACAGAAACGGGAGCCATCTTTGCTGGAACTGGGTCAGAGGTCAAGAGATCAGAGGTCAAAGAGAGAGCCAACAGGTTTGATGTTCTGCAAGATAAGAAGAAGGCTGAAGCAGTGAAAGAAGAAGTGAAAGAAGAAGAGGAGGATTCTTATTTTGATGAGAGTGAGATCAAACAAATGAGGGAGCTGGCAAAAATACTCAGTTCTAAACTAATGAAATCAAAGTCTTCTGAAAAAGTGCCAAGCAGTGGTAGTGCCAAAGTAAACAATACTATGATAAATGGTTCATTGGAATCTAGGAATCTTGATCAGATGAAGTGTGACAGTTCAGCTCATGGATCTGAGGATTCAAAGGATTCTGTTCATAGCAGCATAATGGAGAGTGACAATTCACAGTTACCATCCACAAGTCAAGGGTGTTCCCAGAAATCAGTCAGACATGACTCTAATGAGAGGGATTGTCAGGATAAACAAAGTGATAAAACCACATCTAGTCCTCATCATCAAAACAAATCATCCTCTTCTAAAGATAAATCTTATCACAGACACTCCCACCACAAAAAACATCACAAGCATCATAAGCACAAGCATCGGAAGAAGGTCCGAGATGCAGGTAAAGAGAAATTCTTACATTGGTGCTGTTTTTTCCATGGTGCCTTGTCTCTTTGAAGGGAACCATTTATATGTACCTGATTTATTTGTAGAATTTGAGGGGAAGAAGATTCCTCATCTTGTGAAGCAGGACGTGTACAAACAGAACCAGGAGAAGGAAGAGGAAGAGAAGAAGATTATGGACGATTATGTCCTCCACAAACTCTTCAAAAAAGGTCAGTATAAAGACACACAGATTTGTACGTACAGTGTATAACAATTTGTACATTGAAGCCCTTCTAAAATTACTTTTTACAGGTAAAACAAGATACAGGTGTATGTTGTGCCCTCAGAAGTGGCTTATGTTTAATACATGTAGTAACAGATTCATCATTGAATTTTTTACCCTTTGACCTTTATATATGATATTGATCTCAATCAGTCATGCTTTTGCCTATACTTTGACCAAGGCCCTATTTTCATGAGATAATTTTTTTTCACAACTGCACATACAGGTATAGACACTGCCATGAAGCATGATGTAATTATGGACCCTTCCAAACACGACTACATGATCGTGGAGAATGAGGCAGCTAGGGTTGCCAAGGAAGCCGCTCGAGCTCTGAAGAGGTCAAGGTCAGGGTGTAACTTAGCGATTACAGGGCTGCCTACCTGGACTGGCCAATCAGGGGTCAAAAAGTAAGTCACTTGTATTTATAAAAGTGAAGAACATCAAGTATTTAAATATGCAACAACAATCCAAGCATACTTATTTCTTTTTTATTTTCAGGCCAAGGTTTGGACAGAAGAAGAACAGCATTTTGGTAGACTCCTCAAAGAAACAGGAGACACAACCTTCTGCTTCAGTGTCCACTGTAAGATTCCTGATCACACGCTAAGTCTATATACAATAAATGTATGCTTGGAGTACAGTTCATTAGACTAAAAATATATTATAAAATCATTTTTATTCAACAATAGTCAATAGCAATAATTCATGTAGCAGAATTAACAATAGAAAATATGTCTTAATAATATGATGATTACTTTGCTTTTGGCAGCTGAAGAAATCTGATTCTGAGCCCTCTGTGAAGCATTTTGATGGTTCTCTGGTAGGCAATGTGGTGAAAGATCTAAAAACAGGACAAACTTCATCCAGTTCTATGACCTCTGACCTCTTATTGAGCCAGATGAAAAAGAGAAATGAACTAGTGGCGACACCTGGTGAGGAAGAGGAGGATGAAGGAGATAACTCTTCAAACCCCGTGATTGATTCAGACTCTTACAAACTCATCTCAGAAATTAAGAACTTCATTCTGTTTGGATGTAGTATGATCGGGAAGGCTTCTACTCAGGAGATTTTGGATGAGTTTGGTTCGAAGCTTCCTCCGTCCAACTCCTCCCTGTTCAAAGCCATGTTAAACAAAATATGTGTGTTTGAACGAAACAATGGCATTGGGTTCTGGAAACTGAGAAATGAATTCCGTTGAAGATATTAGTATTGTGGGTGAAATGCACAATCTTGTTTTGAACCAGATTACCTTGTTAATTTCAGGGAGTTTTTTTTGCAATAATTCTTTTATTCAGAAGTTTGTATTTTAAGGGTGCTTTGAAACTTTTGATGTTAAGTAAACTTTACTGCCATGCATACACTGCATTTGTGTGATAAAAGTTTAATACAACTATCAGTAAAAGATATCAGGTTGTATTTTCCCAATTGTTAACAATAACCAGTTTAACTTAAAATTTTGATACAGAATTCCATTTTGAAATCAGGGAAAAAAGTGTGTATGTGTTCATGATTGAATTTGTCATGAAAATTTAAATGTATATTAAAGATGATACAACTTAGCAAGTGTCCTTTGTTATGTGTGGAACAGAACACAAAGAATGCCTAGGGTCAGAAATATGGAGGAAAACAATCAATCACCAAAGCATTGAAGAATCAAATGTAACTGTATTGCAAATTTCCTCCATTATTAATACTTTTGAACTTTAAACTGAAATAAGCCTGTATAAATGTAAAATTTTTTAGAAAAAAAATCTTGTGTCCCAGATCTTTGATCTTGAGGGTACGGTTGGTGGAATGGGAGAGAGATAAAAAGAAGCAAGATTTGTTTTTCCCATAACAAGTCAATCTTCTATTTGTACCCTCTAGGGCTACTGTGTGCTCATGATGTATATCAAGAAAAACTAGAGGTACTGTGAACAATGAGCTCACTAAATGATACCCCCGCCTCCCATAATGTACATGTGTTGCTATATATTGTTTTACGGTAATGTGTAAAGAGGAATAACTCGTCCTATCAAATGTTATTCAGAAGCTTCTATATGTGACGTCATAGGAAAACATATAATGGCAATGTCCATGTTTTGCTATGGGACACCTAAAATATGTGTTGAATAAGAAGTAAAATAGGAGATGCACAATGGCAATATGTAATAAACATTCTGTGATAGTTTCCTTAAATTTCACTCAGTAGTATAAGAGGATTTGCGGAAAAGAGATAAAGCGTAACAGACGGACAGAAATCCCGATTACTATATACCCTCCCACTTTTCAAGCGGGGGGTATAATAATATGGATATTCAGAATCAGCTATCAATTAACAAAGGCTTTTATATTTCAATTTATTGTCAACAAATAATTTTGGATATTGGGTATAAAATTTAACAACTGTATAATCATAAAATCAATTAACAAAGTGAAAATCATGAATGAATAAATTATTTTGTTATAAACATAAGTTCACATGCTGTACAAAAATAAAGGCCTGGGCTTCTAACAATATTTTTTCAGCTGTCCCTGAGAAATATTGCATCTTTGAGGTTGTGCATAATTATATCTTTTGGCCTCTCTTAGAACACATTTAGAAAACATACTGGAACAGACACAGAAACCAAAACAATCACATTTTGCTGGAACCCAGGGCTTTCTTGTAATCCTCATACAAATATAAAGTCTTCCTAGGAACTCGGATGTTCTCGATCTGATATATACACTTGTATAGCGCTTTGTACATAGACGGCCAGCGCTTGTCTGCATCGGCCCCGGCACGAGATGTGGGGTCCAGGTGACTGGTGGCGTACGCTAGCCCCACTTTGTAGGTGGAGTCCGCCAGCCCCATCTGACCTCCATATCCACCATGGCCAAACATAAACATTGTCTACAAACAGGACAACAAATTTATTTTTTAGTAAATAGAAAAATATTTAAATGTGAATGCTGGTTGTTCTATGTATGAAGTAATGCCAAAAAATGGAAAACTTGTAAGTACATGTACATGTATTTTGTAAAATCCCCCCCCCCCATATATGCTGTCACAACACGAGGAATTAACATCACGTTTTCATGGACACTTCTTTTATAAATAAATTTTTATCTACATTATAGTTTCAAAAACATGTAATTCACTGAAGTAAATTTGCTAGTAATCTAAAGCAGCCACTCACTGGCTTTCCTTGTTCCATGACTGGGAATATCATCATTCCGTAACTCCACATTCCATCCATACCGAAGGCCAGATCATACCCCCCACTCTTAATCTGCTGGAATCTGTCCACCGAGTCCTTGGAGAGGAGTTGCTTACCCTGCCATACCCCACCCTCCCCCAGAATAGCATGGAACTTAGCCATGGACTCCGCTGTCCCGTGACCACAAACAGATCCCACCGGGAGCACTCGGATATCTGGGTCATTCATCCTCCGAACCTGAAAAGAAATACTGCCAGTAATGATAGCAAATCTGTTGAACTTTTTCCTCAGTTATATCTATTCATCTTGAAATATTAAACTAATATCAATTTTGAAGAAAATAAGTGCTAAATATGAAAATTTTCTAAATATATCTTGCTGGAGAGAAAATTTTAACACTCAAAATGATGAAATGAAATGGTGTAGAATTTCTTAATATACACACATAAATATGTATAGATCTGTCAGTAAATTTTACGCCTCTCCCTAATGTTTGCTCCTCTTACCCCGATGAAATCTGTGGGGTTTCCTCCAGTGAGTTGTAGAATGCTGAGGTCACCTTTGAAGTTTCTGATGTACTCCTCCTGATCAAAGCTTTTCATCATCACTATACGCGGAGCCCTGTACTGCTTCTCATACGGAAGACCAATGTGGAAGTCAAGGCCTATAGGATGTTTGATAAATTAATCAATAATCTATAATTGTAAATGCTTGTTTGAAGTAAAATTGATTTCCTCTTATAATGATATTTTTGAATAAAAGAGAAATTTGATCAGTATTTGTGAAACAACTGCCCTCCAAGCAAATATGATACCTTCCCAAGACATTAATTTATCAAGATTTCTTATAAAATTAAAATTTGGTACTAGACAAATGATATCCCCTCCTTATGAATCAATCTTTATAATTTTAAGCATTATAAAAATGTCACACACCAAAGGGTACTGCCATTTCTTCATGGAAATACTGTGACAAGCTCCTCTTTTGGGGGTCCACTCTCCTGACAATTTGATCCAAATACAGAGCAAAGGTGATAGGGTGGTACCCATGGTTAGAGCCTGGAATGACGAAAGATGTGTTTTTCTCAATTCTGAACATAAATCAAAAGTGTTGCTGTACTTATGTCAGTGTCTATAATTATCCTGACCAGGAGTCCACAGTGGTTTCTGATTGGCCAATATCCTCCCGAGTCTGTCTGGGTCGTCCTTCGACATGGCCATTGTGAATTTCTCCTCTGTACAAGATAACCCAGCCTGCATGTAAGATATTAAAGTATTGTGTACAGTCGAGTTAGATAGTTACCAGTAGGTATAGTTATAGAGGGAGCTAATACTGTCAGCTGCTTCCTACCCTATTTGTGACTAGTGTTTCCAAGGTTATATCCTCTTTCCCATTGGCTGCGAACTCTGGCCAATACTTACAAACCCTTTCAGAATAATCCAGGAATCCTCTGAAAATGACAATTGGGAAGCAATCTGTAAATAACACTACCTATACAGAAATCTACAACTTTTACAGTTATCTCCCCTTAAGCAGCAATACATGTATATAATTATTAGCACACATCGCCTCCGTGCCCTCAAAAAATTGTTTTATTACAAACTTCAGGATTGTAAATCATTTTAGTTTTTGAGTAATTACACAAGATCTTTAGCTTGCAAAAATTTCAATTTCAAATTTAATTATTGTGCATGTAATGCTAAATACAGCAGTATAACCAAAGTTGTGAAAATTTTGTCTCAGTTATAAATTATAATAAATAATGGCAAATAACTTTCTAATGAAAATGAGGTGTCATGCTAATTTTGTTACCTACAGTGAGTACTTTTACTGACTTTAACTTACCTGTCCACCAGGTGGCTAATTTTGTTACCTACAGTGAGTACTTTTACTGACTTTAACTTACCTGTCCACCAGGTGGCTAATTTTGTAACCTACGGGGAGTACTTTTACTGACTTTAACTTACCTGTCCACCAGGTGAGCAATAACAGCTGCCGAGGGAGATTTTGTTGTGGAATAAAAACACGGCATCAGATCCTCCTTCCACTTGACCCTGGACTTCCTATCCGCGTATCCTCCCCAGATATTCACCACGAGTTCCCCCCTGTAGTATGCAGCAAAAGTCCCTCCTCTCTCAATATCATTCTCTAGATTATACCTGTTTTAAACAATAAATGTAATAAAACTTGAAAAGTGCTATTTATATGTACATGTACATGTATGAAAATTACAGAATCTCAATTTTTGCATATTATTATCAATCAAGGCGCAGAATCAGACAGTGATGTACTATATTTATATTAATTGGTAAGCAGGGACCTATACACTAAGTAAGTTAGTATATAGGTCCCTGGGGAAAATCAACTGATCTTTTTTGTTCGATTTTTTTTTGGTCTTAGATATGTCTAAGTTTTATAATCTCAACAAACCTGAATACTTCGAAGACTTTCTCAAATCCTGGTTTGACAAATCCATCAATGTGAATGGGCTGTTTTCTGCGTGATTGTGACATAGTTTTCATAAATGTTTGTCTTCCACCCATACAAAGTTCCTGTGCATTCTTTTATTCTATGAAAACACACAGGACAAATACTCTATCAGCTAGTTCGAGACAACAAATAAAATGACGTTTTCCCAACATGTTCAGAACAATATTCAATGTGTTTAGAAATATATTTTCAACTTATAATTTAATCTCCAAATTATCTTTGTGTGTCTCTTGAGTTTTTTAATCAAATTGACTTACCCCTGATGTATCTAAATCGAACTACATGTACATGTACTTTCTGTTGAACTTTTTATTTGATGGCCTGGTTTGTGAACTTTGGATTCTGCATTCAACACATATAGAGGATGTTAAGAGTTATCTTTCTTGTTTTCTCCTCCTGTTTAATGAATAATCAGTTCATTTATTATCATTTAGCTGTTTGGTCATTTAAGAAAAAAAATTAAAAAAATTTAAAAGGATCATGTCATTTATCATTAGTTTACTGACATTTAAAACAATGTTCTTCAAGCAATAATTTGGAAGAAAAATTATCTGGAGAGAGAGAGCATAGCATACTACATTGCTAATATTAAGAAATAAAAGAACCATATTTCTTAAGTTGTTCGGCGTATCTCAAAATGATTGTCTACATACACAAATATAGATATATAGGGTTACAGTTAGCCTTCATCAGATATAAGTGCGCTGCTTAGTTTTTGAGTCTATATAAAATTGGTCGGGCTCGATATCCCACAATTACTAGAGGTCGCGGAACAGCGAAACCCGGCAGCCATGGCAAACCTCATTCGACGTTCTGCGAGAATTCCATCGTTAATTGGTCAATGTTGCCGAGTTTCTACCCTTCAGAATCAACAGAAAAGGGGATATGCAGATGCCTCTAGCTTAACATTCACAATGGCCTCTCCAAATAAGGTATGGTAAAGAGTTCACCTTGTAGCTAAGATAGCCCAACTTTCCTCAGTCATTCTGATTAGTGAAAGCCTTGTTAAAACCACAGGAGTTCGCGTACCTATCAATTATACCGAAATTTTCATTAAATTAGAAAAATACGTAATACGTATATAATAATAACACAAGGAGTGCAACGCATTTTAGGTCACCTGGGAACCCCTTGCTTAAGGAGGAATGCCACACCAACTTTTAATTTTATAGATCTCGGAGTCAACCTTTTTAAACAATGGTTTCGGCAATGATAGGCCGACATTAGCTCTTAATTATTTTATATGAATTGTTTGGTATTTTTTCAAAGAAAATGAAAAAAATTATTTATTTCAAAGTGATATGGTTTCTTGTGAAAATATTGCCGTAAATGAATGCATCACATAAATATCTAATTAAATATGATAAGAAAAGCAGTATAGATATTAAGATATTTTAAATAAAAAAATATTTATGAAAATAAAACACATAATTTGTGAATATTTTTCAAACTTGTGGTTAAAATCTTAAAACCAGTCACAACTGAGGAGAATGGGTACTAGAGATGTCGGACTATAACAAAGTCGGACTATTACGGAGTCGGCCCATTGCAGACTCGGCCTGTGCGTATATAATAGTACTTAGTAATAAAACTTTGCAATGTAAATTAAAAGAAAATTGTAATTTTTATTAAGAAAAATGATTAAGTTGGTTTTTAAGTATTTAACGAATAAAAATTGTATTTATTTAAAATTTAGATAACACTCCAAACTATATTTGTTTAAATTACGAATGAAATATTTTTTAGCCTTGGTAAAAATGCATAAAACTGATATAACTACATTTTTTTTCAAAAATTATATAATGTGATAAATAAAAAAATTAGTGTTTGTTTATCAATTTATGCATACCACGGTTTACTTGGCCTTTGGCACTATTAGACTCAAACAACACCAAAATAATTATTCTAATTGACGATTTATTTAGTTAATTATTATTTAAATTAATCTAATCAACAAAACTGAAAACTTCTATCTTTTAATGATTAATGATTGTAAATGGTTAATAACTCTTCACCTATTTTCCTTTCATTTTCTTTCTTTTTAAAATACGTACGGAGCTTTTGATTTCCCCGGTACATTCATTTTTAAGTTATCTGTACCAATTTAAATATAAATATTCTCGAAATCTCCACTGCATAAAAATAATACACTTTTACTATTAAACAATATGTATATAATACAAATAAATAAATCAGTTGCAGTTTTATTGCGTTATTTTATAAAATTTTACCAGCGACTCTAAAGTATCAATGGCGTCGGTATTCTCTATGCATTCTAGTATATAACCGGAAAATTTATCACTCAACTGATTTACAAAATATATCTATACACATGTATATATATAGTTAATAAAACCTATATTTTTAAACTAAATATTAATCAATAAATTTATTAAAAGTATGCTATACATCTTAAATTTTTAGCTGTAGGCTGACTCTGTTATAGTCCGAGTCTGTGTAGGCCGACTCCGTAATAGTCCGACTTAGTCATAGTCCGAGTTTGTTATGGGACGAGATCTCACGTAATCAGGAGAACATGTTCGTTAATCATATTTATAAAAGAAATTGAAACGAAATAGCCAAATTTTAGAGAAATTAATTTTTTAATTTTGGCCAATCCCGATCAAAATTAAACCAATCCAGACCATAATTGTACAATTATTGGAAATAAATAACATTTCCCCAATAACACTAGTCTGATTAGGTATAATAAGGGTTAAAACATAATTGACCTTGACAATAAAATAGATTTCTTCATTGTAAATACACGAAGAAGAATTAAATTAGTATTTTATTCATTTTGTGTTAATTTTGATCGGGATCAGTTTAGTTTTGATCGGGTTAGGTCCAAATATTAAAAAAAATTAATTTCTCTAAAATTTCTCAATTTCGTTTCAATTTCTTTTTAAAATATGATTGACAAACATGTTCTCCTAAGTTATGACTAGTTTAATGGTGTTTTTAACCATAGGTTTTAAAAAATATTTACAAATAATGTGTTTTATTTTCATAAATAATTTTTTATAAAAAAAAATTAAAAAGTCTAACCAGCCTTTCTTTACACATTTTATTAGATATTAATATGATTCATTCATTTACAGCAAACTTTTAACTTGAAAACATCTTAGTTGGATATAATTAATTTTTTTCATTTTCTTGGAAAAAATACAAAAAATTTATATAAAATAATTAAGAGCTGATGTTGGCCTTTCAATGCTGAAACCCTTGTTTAAAAAGGATGACTCAAAGATCTATAAAATAAAAAGTTGGTGTGGTATTCCACCTTAATATCAAGGCTGTCGCACAATTAATCTTCAATCGAAAATTATAAAACACAAACCAATCTTTTTGGAAGGGACCATTCTTTATGGCTCTTAATGCATATTATTTCAAACACGTTTTACAGTAGCAGCGGTGACATTTCTCCACAACTTCGCTCAAATATTCGTTGTCCGCGACGCCATGACGTGACGTCACGGGCGCGTCCATTTACCCAGAAAGGAACAAAACTGCCTGAAATGTTAATTTAGATGATTGAGGTCACATGCGAAAAGAAACCAGAGACAAGTTAGTAGACATTCAAGGTACAAGTTCTTGTATCTAAACGTAATATCGTTATCTCTAGTTAATTGTGTATGATTGTTTTTTTTTGTTCCTTTTGGGTAAATGAACTGCCCGTGACTTCACGTCATGGCGTCGCGGACAACGGTTGCACTCCTTGTGTTATTATTATATGTTTTATTTATCTTTTTTATTTACCGAAAATTTCGGCAAAATTGATAGGCACGAACTCCTGTGTTAAAACTGAAAACACTTGTTTTTGATTTCATATCTGATTATAATCTACCTGTTTACCACGAGCATTGTAGAGAGCTAGTAAGAATGTCAGTGTTTTCACTTTGTGAATTGACTGCTATTTAAATTTTGACACCCTGTCCATTTTACTATATTAACATCTTTACAATGACAAAAATGATATAATATATAAATAATAAAGACTGCTTGCAATACATCACAACTCTTTTTCAGGTATTTTTCAAAGACGAAGCTGTAAAACAAGTTAACGTCCCCACAACAAATGGAGTTTTTGGTATTCTTCCTCAGCACGTACCAACACTTGCTGTTTTACAACCAGGTGTCGTAACAGTGGTTGTTAATGACTCAGACACTAAGAACATATTTGGTAAGTCTGAAAGACCTGTTGTCATAGCAAAGATTTTTAATTATTTTGAAATTTAGGAGAATTGTGATAAAAATATACTCGAATTCTTCAAGCACCAATTTTTATAAATGAATGAAATGCCAGTGATGTTATTGCTCTTTGTTTAATGTTTACAGCCAGTAGTGGATCACTGACGGTAAACCCTGACGGATCTGTCCATGTTTTAGCTGAAGAGGCTTGTGAACTCTCAGACCTGGACCCCTCAGTAAGTACAGTGTTACCAGGAAAAAAACCTGTAAAATTATATAAGATATGTTGTATCTTTGAATCAATACTAGAAATGCAAGATATTTTATATAGTTGAATGTCTCTTCAAACATTGCAATTACTGGATCCGACAAAATGATGTTGTAGCATTTGTATTTCGAGTCCATATTTAGGGAATCCTCTATAACGGTTAATTGACCATTGATTTCTCTCTTGATAGGAGGCCCGTGATGCAATGCACAAGGCCCAGACCGCCAGAGACGCCGCAGTGGAGCCGGTAGACAAGGCCGAGTTTCAGATTGAAGTCGATGCTTACGAGGCCATCCTCAAGTCAGCCGAGTCCAAGAGTTGAAGTGTTAATTAATTAGTGACTGACATTTAGAAGTTTGTACAAAACTATTTACAAGGATAGTTTGTGATCATTTCAGTGATATTTAAATAAATAACATCACATTTAATGCAATTCTTTTTCATTTTGTACATGTGCATGTATACACTGTACTTAACTGAGAGCAGAAGTCTTTTTCAACATGTTACATAGTTTTAAGGTTTACTTGTTCAAGAAGGTTCCTGGATAGCCTCAAGCATTGGTGGGTTGTTATGGGCATATTGAAAAATTTGAGTCAGATTCATTTTCACATTTTTGAATCAATACCTGTACCCTTATTTCAAGTATAAACAAATCTTCATTGTGAAGTGAAGGATAGACAAAGATTTCAATGCCTATATCACTATTTTTAAACAAATTTCAGTCAGAAACATCCTCTGACCTTAACCCAACTATGGACAAGTTCAATATAAAATTTATCAAAAGTTAAAGAGATGGGTAAGAAATTTTAAATACAGTCCTTTGAGGTTGTGATATACCCTCTGCTTATAAGCCTTTCTTGTCCAAGGAGGAGACAAAAATGTAACTTTAAAAATTTCTGAGTAAATGTCAAACTAAGAATAGTATTTTACTTGTAACTACATGTATATTATCACTTCAGAAATTTCAGTAATTCCTCCGATATAAGGAAACCTTAACTTCTTATCAGACACTTGAAAGGAATACTCATAAATCTGCATGGTAGATTGGTTTATTTTTCAATTTTCCATCAATAACAAATATCTGGTGATCACAATATGTAAATTATAGTAATGTGAATACAATTGGTGTTCCAAAATACATAGGACAAATAAAGGTTAAACAATGCCAACATTGGACAGTGGTAAAAATGACAGATGTTATAACTTTCTCCAGATTATTATCAATTAACTTTGAAACACAAAGTGGGAAAACAACAATCTTCGAGAGTTGCATAGTGAATTCATGAATTATGAATGTTGGGATTCATTTTTCCATTAAAAAAATTACAAAGAACATGGTGTCCAAATATTTCTCTCTTTGTTACCTGATGCTAAAACAATCACCCAAAAACTTGATTAAGATTCTATTAAGCAGTGTTAGGTACCAGCATCTGTAGATGAAATGTCTCCTGGTTTGGCCAGTCCATGGATTTGCATTTTGCCCTAGATTTAACAATAACTGTATAACAGTCACAAAATAACATCAAGCACTTCTTAAGCACTTATTTATACATGTACCTCAATAAACACTCATTCAAAGAAAAACATCTCTGTCATTCAAAATTTCGGAAAAAAAGGCATAAACATTACAGCAAGTTATACAGAGATCAAGAAGAATGTAGAATCGTCACATGTTGTACAACAACCTTTTAATTGTACAAAATACACAAGACAAAATGTCAATAATTCCAGTGCTGTGAAGCCAGCACAGACAACAGTGGAGTATTTCTCTATCAGGAACATTCAATACATTAACAATATTTTACTGGAATAGAGAACCATATCTTGTCTATGAGGAATGAATACCTAGACATCAACTATTAAACATTTTTCAGGAACATAGCAAAATAAATTCTTGTTTAAATCAAGTTTAAAAATCATTTACTGATTCACAAACAATAAAATGTAATCCTTCACAGACAAGAAGAGAAAATCCATAAATTGTCAAGCTTCACCTGGAAAATATTGGGTCTTTTCATTCAATGGAAATCTACATATCCATGTCCTACAAACAGAACTGTTCATTACTTCTAAAGATTAAGACAGACTCCATGAGAAATCTTCACAGTTTGGAGTGTGAGTTGCAGCGTTTGTAGACTTGGTTAGAATTGGTTATATTCTGAGAGCCTGTCCAGGTTGTCGTGTTTATTTCCTTGGATCACGCTTTTCTCCGATCCTTCAGCCATACTAGTTAAAGAGTAAGGCTCTGCTATCAGCTACAAAAAAAAAAAAAAAAAAAAAAAGAATTCTATCAAATGTACATCTAGTGCAGAAATAGTAAACATCCTTTACCTCCTATTATTAATCTGAAATCAGTTTAATTTCTTTGAACATCAGAATCAGCTTCAGTGTACTTAGTATTTAAATAAAATAAAAACATGCACATGTATATTTACCTTATTTATTTTGAAATCTTCAAAAAGTTCCTGTACAAATCTCCTGGCATTCAATCGGAATGAACATATAGATAAAAGATGGCAAACTTCAGAGTAAAAACAAACGTCCTTGAACACTGCAGGAAACTTCTGCTTCAACCTGATTTAAAATGAAAATAAAATAAAAATCTGAGAACCAATTCCACTTCTTTGAAATCGCATTCTTACACCTTTCAGAACAAAGTCTAAGTAAGTAAACATTTTTGTAAAAAATTTTATTTTCATTTCATGTATCTTGAATGTCATGAAACAATAAATTACTGACCTAAAATTTTAGCCATTCAGAAAGTTATTTCAATCAAAATGAGTCATTCATTGCTACAAGTACAATGTATGTATATTACTAAAGTCCAATATTAAGGAAACCACTGCTTACATAAGGAGTCCCTGTTCTGAGCCCTTCAGTCCGACAGAGCTACTGAGATTAATCACCAGTTTTCTCAGTTCTTTTCTGATCAGGCCTTTCCCATGAACATTGTCATAAGACATCTTTACTGTCACTGCAAGAAAACATTGTTAAATATCTCTTAAAATATTCAAAAAGTAATCAGAGAAAAAAAATTTCCTTAAAAAAATCATAAACACCCCCCAAAATGGGAAATATTTGATTGGCTTACGAGAGTCGGAGCTTGTACAGCTTGTAACACTTCCTGGGGTGGCTGAGGACGGCTCATTAATACTGCTGTATCGGGGTCGCGACCCCTTCTGAAGTTTGATGGCAGCGTTCAGACTCCCAGGGTCCTTGTCTAGGGGCATGGACTCAAGATCCCCGTCCTCTTGTAAAGCTACAAATATATATCTCAGAGAATTCAATACAAATACAGCAATAACAAACAAAAAGTATAAGGACATCTTAAAATCTATCCTTTTCACTTTCATAACATTGTCAACTTACTGTAAAAATTTCATTCAATGAATCATTCTTCATCACAACAGGTGTGAATGTGGAACATGAAACAGTGATGTCTCCATTTGGGCGACCAGTTATTTATTACTAAGGTACCTACCTTCCTCTATCTCTGATTGACTGATATCTTGGCGTTTATTTATTACTAAGGTACCTACCCTCCTCTATCTCTGATTGACTGATATCTTGGCGTTTAAGCTGGGAACACAGCAGACAAATTGTTGAGTCGTGTTCAAAGCTTTCCAAGGCAGGCACAATTCTAGATGACTTCCTAGATCCTAAATCAACGGGAAATAAAATGTTTTCAAAAATAAATACTGAAGAATCATAACTATAAATTCAATACATGTACTATTCTAGAATCATAGATACATGTAACTCAAAAATCGTTAGAATTTTACAAAAAAATCTTTCATAAAAAACTCTCTGTATGACAACACTACATGAAATATGATAATTATTCCTTGTCTCACTTACATGTAAAGTAACAAATGATAATTACTCCCTGTCAGAATTACACATGTAAAGAAATGATTACTCCCTGTCAGAATTACACATGTAAAGTAATGATAACTCCCTGTCAGAATTACACATGTAAAGTAATGATTACTCCCTGTCAGAATTACACATGTAAAGTAATGATTACTCCCTGTAAGATTTTCACATGTAAAGTAATGATTACTCCCTGTCAGAATTACACATGTAATGTAATGATTACTCCCTGCCAGAATTACACATGTAAAGTAATGATTACTCCCTGTCAGAATTTCACATGTAAAGTAATGGTTACTCCCTGTCAGAATTTCACATGTAAAGTAATGATTACTCCCTGTCAGAATTACACATGTAAAGTAATGATTACTCCCTGTCAGAATTTCACATGTAATGTAATGATTACTCCCTGTCAGAATTTTACATGTAAAGTAATGGTTACTCCATGTCAGAATTTCACATGTAAAGTAATGATTACTCCCTGTCAGAATTTCACATGTAAAGTAATGATTACTCCATGTCAGAATTTCACATGTAAAGTAATGATTACTCCCTGTCAGAATTTTACATGTAAAGTAATGATTACTCCCCTTAGAATTACACATGTAAAGTAATGATTACTCCCTGTCAGAATTTTACATGTAAAGTAATGATAACTCTCGATAGAATTACACATGTAAAGTAATGATTACTCCCTATTAGAATTACAAGTAAATAATGATAACTCCCTATTAGAATTACAAGTAAAAGAGTGATTACTTGGCTTCTTTTTCTGTTCCAGGTTGTTCTCTTCTTTCTCTACCGGGGCCGCCTCAGATCTCTGATCCTCTCCTGCATGAACCTAAAAATTACACATCTTATTATTGTATACTGACAAGTTTTTGTTTTTAACATATTTGCATAATTTGAACAATCAAACCAAACTGATTTTCCCTCTCATACCTGGAACATCATGTTGATGTCTACTGGCAGGGTGAGACCCAGGAATTCTGCTTCCCCCGTGTGTGGCCTCCTCTGTAGTAGGATAGCTTTAGGGGCCACCCCATAGGGAGTCCCAGCCCTCTCCTGGTCAGAAAGGGACACACTGCTGGCATTACGTGGAATCCCAGAACTAAATAAACATAGGTAATCAGAGATTACAGAGCTCACCTCAACGAATGTTGTCTTTAAGTAAGGCATAGTCACACAATTAACCAACAAAAAGTGTACATTCCAAAAATGAAAATATTTAAGCAATTTTGATCTGATACTTTGAAATAGACCAACATAAACAATTTAAACTAGTTTTTCTTCATGAAAATGTAATCAAAATCCAGCATCTGAAGCAAATTTGAGAATTTTCATCTCTTGATGAAAACTTTAACCTGTTCACTCAACCGCAAAATGTAGGTCAGATTCAGCATCCGAAGCAAGCCCGGTGTCATATAATATATTGAACCCCGCGATATTTTGAACCCGGGTTCAAAATATCGCTGCGATATATTGAACCCCCCTATAAAATATTGAACCCGGGGTTCAAAATATTATGGCCATAAAATATTGAGTCCCACTGTCCTTCTTATTTTACAGGTAGGGGGTTCAAAATATTATGGCCATAAAATATTGAGCCCCCCCATCTTATTAAATTTACAGGGAGGGGGGTTCAAAATATTATGGCCATAAAATATTGAGTCCCCCTGCCCTATTAATTCATAAGGGAAGGGGTACAAAATATTATGGCCATAAAATATTGAACCCCCATGCCCTTTTATGTTAAGAGGGAGAGGGTTCAAAATATTATGGCCATAAAATCTTGAGTCCCCTGCCCTTTTAAAGTTTACATGGAGGGGGTTCAAAATATTATGGCAATAAAATATTGAGCCCCCCTGTCCTTTTATGTTACAGGGATGGGGGTTCAAAATATTATGGTCATAAAATATCGAGTCCCCCTGCCCTATTAATTCATAAGGGAGGGGGTTCAAAATATTATGACCATAAAATATTGAACCCCCATGCCCTTTTACGTTAAGAGGGAGGGGGTTCAAAATATTATGGCCATAAAATATTGAGTCCCCTGCCCTTTTAAGTTTTTGTGGAGGGGGTTCAAAATATTATGGCCATAAAATATTGAGCCCCCCTGTCCTTTTATGTTACAGGGATGGGGGTTCAAAATATTATGGTCATAAAATATTGAGTCCCCCTGCCCTATTAATTCATCAAGGAGGGGGTTCAAAATATTATGGCCATAATATATTGACCCCCCATATCTATCTATGTTAAGAAGGAGGGGGGTTAAAAATATTATGGCCATGAAATATTGAGCCCCCCTGTCCTTATTTTACAGGGGGGGGGGGTCAAAATATTATGGCCATAAAATAATGAGTCCCCCTGCACTTTTAATTCATAAGGGAGGGGGTTCAAAATATTATGGTCATAAAATATCGAGTCCCCTCGCCTTTTTTATTTAAAAGAGAGGGGGGTTCAAAATATTATGGCCATAAAATATCGAGCCCCCTTTCCATTTAATTTTACAGGGACGGGGGTTCAAAATATGATGGTTATAAATTATTCAGTCACCCTATTGAATTGCTCTGAAAAGGGAGTGATGATAAAATATGCCTGCAAAAAATCTAAAATTCTTCTCCCAGTTATACATTTCCACTACTTGAGAGTAGGGTATCTTTATAGTAAAATTTATTTTTTTTCACATTCGTGAAATTCTTAAAGAATTCAGGGTATGATTATATTATCATAAATTGAAGTGTACAATTGTTACCAAGGAAATTTTAAAAAAATTGTTGTTTTATTTTACTATTATACCCACAATATTCTACATCAAATAACTATAAATATACACATGTATCATGTCAGATAGAAAATACAGATACATTTATTTCTGTGTCTTTCATTGAATCCCATAAGGTATTTCTTCATTTTAGTTTAAATTTTAACTATGTACATGTAATTTACAATTTGACATTAAAGGAAAATTTAAGGAGCAATATGCTACTGAATAAGAAAGGTATCTCTCTGTTGAGGAGGTAACAGGGGTGTAGCACCTGTGTATTGTGTGTACAAAGGGAGGTGTGGTTTCTATATTATGCAATATAGTGTTTTGAGAGTGCACTGATAGGGTAGCCCAGGTTGAGGGGTGGTTAGCTTAAGGTCAACATTCGGTGTTTAAATAGAGTTAATTAAAGTAATAACAATCATTACAATGTCATCCTCAAAAAGAGATGGAGGTCGCATCAAGGAGAAAGACAGTGTGGAAACCTGTATCTATTGTGCCAAGGAAAGAGTCCTGTAATTATTGTGCTTAGAACACTATAACTTGTGCTTAAGCAGAATGACTTTAGAGAAAAGATTATTTTTTTTAATGTTTGTATTTCTGTTATAAGTGTTTCTATTTATTTCTTAAATATTACCCTGTTTTTGTTACCTGGTATGACTTATCTAAATGAGATGCTATAAATTAATTTATTATAATGAAACAGACTTTGTCTTTTCTTATTCATGTTATGTTTAAGAAAGGTAAAATTGAAAGAAACAAAAAGCTGATCAGTTATCAGCCACCACATATATCCACTATTTATCCGACTATTGAAATATTGTGAGATTCATTAGTTCATCCCATAAAGTATAACTGGAATATTTGGTGTTTTATGAAGGGAGAGAGCAACATTAAATAGAAATGAAAACATCTGGGAAATAAAAACCTATGGAATTCTAATGCCCTGTTAACACAGAGAGTAATTAGAATTAAACATAAAGTTACTACAAATAGCTTTGCTTAGTGTTCACACAGAGAATTTAATGCGAATTAGTTTACTGCACATTAAATAACTTCGCATTAGCCCCCCACCCTCTTAACTTAAAAGGACATGGGGGCTCATTATTTTATGTCCATAATATTTTGAATCCCCCTCCCTCTTAACTTAAAAGGACAGGGGGACTCAATATATTATGGCCATAATATTTTGAACCCCCTCCCTCTAAACTAAAAAGGACAAGGGGACTCAATATATTATGGCCATAATATTTTAAACCCCCTCCCTTATAAATTTAAAGGGCAGGGGGGATTCAATATTTCATAGCCATAATATTTTGACCCCCCTCCCTCTTAACTAAAAGACTCAATATATTATGGCCATAATATTCTGAACCCCCTCCTTGACAAATTGTTAGGGCAGGGGACTCGATATTTTATGGCCATAATATTTTGAACCCCCTCCCTCTTATATTAAATGGGCAGGGGGACTCAATATATTATGGCCATATTTTGAACCCCCTCCCTCTTATATTAAATGGGCAGGGGAACTCAACATATTATGGCCATATTATTTTGAACCCCCTCCCTCTTAACTAAAAAGGACAGGGGAACTCAATATTTTATGGCCATAATATTTTGAGCCCCCCTCCCTCTTAACTTAAAAGGACAGGGGGTTCAATATTTTATGGCCATAATATTTTGAACCCCCTCCCTCTTAACTAAAATGGACTGGGGGACTCGATATATTATGGTCATAATATTTTGAACCCCCTCCTTGATAAATTAATAGGGCAGTGGGAGTCGATATTTTATAGCCATAATATTTTGAACCCCCTCCCTCTTATATTAAATGGGCAGG
>PRKT01000020.1:1254729-1274880 GCA_003671525.1 Saccostrea glomerata | reverse complement strand
ACCAAAAACTGCACTAAAAATGTTAACCTGCTCCAAAAACATTAACCTGGTCATTCCTTTGCTGAAATTGCAGCATCTGAAACTTTGACTGGTACAATGAAACACACTAGAACCATCTTCCATGCATGTCTAATCAATATAGGACATTGAAGTACTTAAAAAGAAAACTGCTCCAAAAAACTTAACCTTAACCTGGGACGCCAACGCCGACACCGACGCTGAGGGTATTACATAAGCTCCCCCAACTTCGTTGAGGTGAGCTAAAAACAGGCACATGGATATCATGTATGTAACAACCAATTCAAATACTAAATTTTCTATAACTATAAAAAAAAACATTAACAAGAGTTCACAGCAAACAAACTATTTTGTCTTTCGCTCAGATGGGTTTTAAGGAAAGCTACATTTTTTAATGCATTATTGGAATGTATAGAGTGTATGCTTTCCAAATATAGATTTCAGATAAATATGTACATTTGCTTGTAATACGATTTACACGTACCTTGAACGAAAAGTGAATGTGTCGATGCTCATTTTGGACTCAATACTGTTTTTTCTAATCATCTCATTCCCCTCCTCCTCTCCGTAAAGAGAATTAAGGCCCATGTCTGACTCCACGTCAGAACTGATGCGGCGCTGACGCTTGATGGACCGCCACGTGGCATATCCCATGGCGTCACGTGACGTGGTGTACATTATAGCACTCTCTGTTGTCATCCCCTCAAGTAACTGAGCTGAAGGCAGGATACCATAGGCAGGACTGGCTTGTTTATTTCTAAGGCTTGGCACTCGTTTTAGATTTAAAGATTTTCGTCTGAATGAAGATGGATGAATGAGGTCCCTGGCATCTGATGTACCAGTGACCCCTAATGTGTCTATAGAACTAGTACTGGCTATAGGACTAAGGGACATAAACTCAGATGAAAGACAGGTGTGGGGGCCAGACTCACAAGAACTGACCCCACTAGTAGTGGAATCTGTGTTAAAACTGTCCGCGCGACTTTTGTTACTGGTTCGCGAGCTATCACTACTGCTACATCTCCCGTCCCGCAGGTTTGGTGATTTCTTTAACGACTGATTGGTCAGAGTCTTTGTCTCTGAGCCGTCCGATTTCTCATCACTATCTTTGACACTAAAAGAAATCCCTTCCCCCTCGTCGTCCATTGCACTAAAATTATCACAGATAGGCGCCTTACCGTCTATGTCCTCCGTCATAGAACCCTCAAACGTCCCAGAATCCATGTCTGATAAACATATCACAGGAATATTTTTTGGACTTTCCTTTCTTTCACTTCCTCTAGAAGACTGTGACTTGTCTGATAACACATCCTCAGTCTGCCGGGAGGGTGAATTATAACGTCTGGTCATCAGTCTGGGATCATCCCGAATAATTCTGTCCCGATCATGATGCCCTAAAGAGTAACTTCTTATATTAGAAGTCCTACTTGGTAGGGACTTGTACCTCTTATGAAATGCCATTTCATTGGGTAATGTTTTACTCCTCTTTGGAATGAACATAGAAGCCTCAATGTTAGAGTTTTGATCACAGCTGTGTATAAGTCCTGACTCACAACCTTGGTCTAAAGCTGAATTCTCCTCCTCAATAAAGAAGAGATTGGAGGATAAGATGCCGGGAGAACTCGCTCCGCGGGACTCGAGATCACAGCGTCCGTTATCGCTGTCCTGGAGCTCTGTCAGAAGTTCCGACCGGTCCTCCACCACCGGCCATCGGTCCTCCCGGGTGTGCCAGCACGACTCCCAGCCTAGCTGGGTCAGGTACTCCGCCCCCTCCCTTGTACTGGTCAGGAGCCCCAGCACGTAGAAAGCTGTACTGTTGAAGGGAAAAAAGGGAATCTGATAAAAGGATATCTTGAAAAATACAGTATGTACTTTATGAAGTAAGAAATGATTTATCAAAATTTTATTATTCTGCAAACTATGCAAGTGTAATTTACTACTTGCAGTGTATCTATACTTATTAGAATCAATACATCTGGTGTAATGAAAAATACAAATTTACAAATTGTCTGATATAAAATCAAATACCCTCGTATAGAAAAGACTCCACTCTCCTCAGCAAGTTTGATGATTTCGGGCAAGAGCCTTTCTTCTTCCAACCAGTTAACACCCCAGGTAGATGTCCCAATGTGGCCCTAAATAATGATTCCTAATAAATGACTAGATGTCCAACTATAGTATTAAACAACAGAAAAACATTTGTTATCCACTGTAGCTTTAAATCAAAATAAAAAAAATCTTTCCACTAATCTTAAAAATTCTGTAAATCATCTGTAAACCTACCACAGCCCACAACGCCATCTTCATTTTCAGGACATCCTCATCTGAATGCAGCTCCAGGCATTTAATACACTTAAAAAACTCGCCAATACATTCCTGTAAAGAATTGATACTTTAATTAAACCTCAATGCACAGGTTGCAATACAAAATTATTGTGTTATATGGGAAAAATTGTTTGATAAAGTGAGAGGGTAAAATTATCCCTCTATACAATAAAATCAACAACTGTATACAGGGCTATTTTCGCCCTGTGTTATTTTGGCCCTTTACACTTGCTTACAATTTTGCCCCATTTTTAATTTGCCCAGTCACAGTTCTGTTTAAGAATTTATACTTAGTTCTTTGAATTCGCACTGTATTAATTTCATCCACTTGTGACAAGGGAGAAAGGGGCAAAAATAAAACAGGGATTAAAAATTTCCCTGTTGTACAGTACTCTGCTCAAAACTGGGGAAAAAAACATGACTTAGATATACAGTCTATATGCTTTATGAGTTTGTAATTTAATGTTCATATTCCTATACAGTGAAGTAGATTAAGACTTAACAGTATACAGGGAAATATTCGCTCCCCTTTTGTTTTTGCCCCTTTCCCCCTTACCTCCGTTGGGCGAATTTATAAGGGGTGAATTCAAAGAATACAGTATAGTGTCTTTTAAAATAGAATATGACTGGGGGAGTTCTAAATGGAGCAGAATTGTTTGCAGGAGTGTGAAAAGGGCGAAAATAGAGTGGGGCGAAAATAACCCTGTATACAGTATCTTATCTCATACCCCCTCCCAGAACATTAGCAATTTCACAGTAGATATCCTTTACAAGTTTTTAATTAATATAGATATTCCTATTTGGGTATACAGTGAACCAAGTCTCAGTATTTTATCTTATAGTCAGTTACCTGTTGTTGTAGAAGGTTGAATCCTTCTTTGTGCTGAGTCAGCTGGCCGTACAGGTGGACAGGAACATAGGCATCCTTGTTGGATCTCCTGGTAAAATAAAAGTGACACAATGAAAAACAGCCCAAAATATATAATGAAAGAATCCAAGGTATCTTAGTAACATTAATATGTTATGTAGCTGAAGCAGTTTTACGGGACTTACTTCCTGCTGGACCTGCGAGTGAAGGATCCCTCGTACGTTTTCTCGTATGTAGTTAGGGCCTCATTCAGCAAGTCTTCCACAATGTGAATATATCTAACATTATAGGTCTAGGAAAGAAGTAACATTATTTCTAAATATATTTCTAAATATACATCAAACAATCAAAAATATATAATATTTTAAAATGCTCCTTTTCATTGATGCTAACATATAAATCTGGTGTTTATTTTGTTACCTTTTCCCACTTGTGGACCTCGTTGTGTATGAAGTTGGCATCGCTGAGCATTTTGAATCCTTTGGATGTGGACATGAAGCGACACAGCAGGAGGACACCCCTCTCCCCCAAGTGGAGGCACTGGGGCCTCAACTTAATGACGGAATTCAGACATGGCTGCAAATGTACAACTTAGTATTATATACTGAAATGTTTAATAACTTCAGTTGTTTTTTAGGGTGCATACTGTAAATCACGTTTTATTTGCGAGAACTTAATTTTCGCGTAATTTCATTCTCGCGTTTAAAAGTATTCCTTACGATTGTATAGAAGAAAAACAACAATTCGTGAAAATTATGTCTCGCTAATAAAGAGTCAATGACTATCTCGCGAAAATAAGGTGTCGAGAAAATTTAGTGATCTACAGTAGTATTTAAATACATATGTGTATATGCATGGATTTCATGCAGTCTGTGTTATCTAATAAAGCTTAATGCTGGCTCTTTAAAATCAAAGATTAAGACATTTGTGCCTTATAAACTTTACCCCAGTATCGACAATGATTCAATACAGGATTCAGGTGAGAAAACTTACCTGTACATCCCATGTAGAGCTGCCTTTAACCTGGTATAAGACAGTGATTCAATACTCAGGTGATAAAACTTACCTGTTCATCACATGTCTCCTCCATGACATGTAGAGCTGCCTTTAACCTGGTATTAGACAGTGATACGATACTCTGGTGATAAAACTTACCTGTTCATCACATGTCTCCTCCACGACATGTAGAGCTGCCTTTACCCTGGTATAAGACAGTGATTCAATACTCAGGTGATAAAACTTACCTGTACATCACACGCCTCCTCCAGGACAAGTAGAGCTGCCTTTACTCTGGTATTAGACAGTGATACGATACTCCGGTGATAAAACTTACCTGTACATCACAGGCCTCCTCCAGGACGTGTAGAGCTGCCTGAGCCACCTGGTTACTTTGGTCATACAGCTGATTCACTAGAAGTTCCATACCCCAGGTACTGAACCCAGCAACTCTGGTCCGCAGCAATGTACGCAGAAATTTGGTGCAGTAGAGTCTGGCAGACTGTTAAAACAGAAAAACTTCTCAGTTAATTTATCAATAAGCAAGTAAATGAATGTCTAATGTTATAAGATGTTAATCAATATTAATAGTGGGGACTTTAAGCTTACCTCAGTGGCAGAACACAGGGCTTTGGCTAGCACAGGTCTGGTATTACCATCTTTACTGTAGTTAAGACTGGACACAGACAACTTTACAAAGCTGTCCTGGGGAGCTATGGAAACAATGTCCAGCAAACTAAAAGAAAAAAAGAAAAGATGGTCAAGTGTGGATATTAGGGCCACACAGGTTTTGTGCCTCATATGCAGCAAATTTACATGTACCAGGTAAGGGGTCTTTTGAGTGCTGGTACAAGTATAGTATGATTTGTTAAAGTTCTTCACAGATTCACAATAATGCAGCAAACAAGTATTCAGACTTTAGATACATACAAATAAAAGACATTCAGTAATTTCAATTTCATTAGCTATACTAGTTGCAAATAGTTAACAGTGCTAATTTGTTTACTTACTACTGATATACACCAGTTTTTTCTAGATATTTGTCTCCTAGAACCGTCCCTGAGAATCGGCCGACAAACAGAAAGTAGAACTGACTGCAGGTGTTAATGACATTCCCTGGACTCAGTACCGACTCTGGCACCAAACGCTGCTGTGCAATCTAAACAAAACAATGGAGCAAAGGCTTTAAAATGCTGCTGGGAAATCTATGCAAAAGGATTTCATTCTCTTTACATCCTGAAGTAAAAGCATATGTGAAGGGTCTAAAATCCAAAATGAGAATAAAATGAAGATGAAGTACTCGTATAAACATCTAACCTCAGACATGCATCCCCCAATATCTCCTATAAAATCTACAGCCAGTTTCTGGACTTCATCCTTCGAAGAAAAAATTCATGTTAATAAAATGACATTTCTCAGAAAAAAAATGTACAGACCATTATTATTTGATGCTTATGTCTCCCAACTGATCTAATACACCAGAGAATGCTCCGAGTATGATCAATGTTTAAATCAAGGCACATCCTACCTCTGGTGTTTTCATGGGTCTGTATTTGTCTTGTTCATGATTCCTTTAGTTTACTGGATTATGACACTGATCAATGTTTATCTTTTTGACCTTTTACTAATATATATTTATTACCTGTTTTGGTACATCTTCTTTCTGCTAAATATTCATGTTTACTTAGAAATAACAGACTCAGTCTCACCTGTTCTGTTGACAACAGGAAGTCCACCAGCAGACATCCGGAATGTACCATCCTCTGAGCCAGTTTGTGGTTGATCTCTAGTCTCGAAAACCGGTGATTGGTTGGTTTGTAAAATTGTACAAGCCTCTTGAAGAACCTGAAAAAATAAAATAAAACGTTCATCAGATTCTTGTTAAACTTTTTATCTTTGGTACAAAATGAAAGAAATAGTAATTTACCAGTTCACATGTATTTCAATGTGTGTCAATTGCTTAAGCTTAAGTGTTTTACTACTTGTTAACAATCACTTACTTCAAAGTAACCTGGTCATCTAGTCTCTTTAATTTCTCCTCTGGCCACTATAATTTGAAAATAGGAAAATAATGAGACCTGAAATAATTATAAAATTCTTGTTATCCTTAGTAAAGTTTTACATTTCCCTGAGTGTGTGTCCCTTACCTTCAGTATAGCTGGCACTAATTCCCAGTCCCAGTTCTGGATATCCTTGGTGTTGACAACATTGGAATCTTTAATGGCCTGACCTATCATATCCTCTGTAGGTGACTGAAAAAGAGATTTTTTTTTTACCTGCTGAGCAAACTATTTCTAAATTAAGATCGTCTTTCATTTGCTCAGGTAATACATGCAACTTTACTTTTTTATTTCTGTTTGTCACTTCAAAAGAAACTGATATTCTTTACGAAGTATACAATAAAAAATACAATGGTCAAAATGTGAAATTTCAAAAGAGGCAATCCATTTCTGCCATCTTTGCTTTCAATTATGAACTTTACTTAATATGAAATTAATTCAAAAACCTAGAATCTGACAAGTCTCGAGTCTCGACTCTAGCACTTACTTTGTTGATATAGAGGTCATATTTCTTCCTCAGGTAGAACTTTGTCTGTCCTACCGGTCGACCTCCGTTCCTCTGAATCAGCTGATCCAGGTACAGGCTGCTGGGGACAGGGCCTCGCTTCTTCATGGCATGGAGGCGCTCTAAGTAGTAAATGGCTTCTCTGGCTTGACTGGAAAAAAATTACAGGTCATAAATGTGGGAAGAAACAGTTCTGTTTGATTCAGTTTGTGTTCTAAAAAAAGGCACAGTTTCTACTCCTTCAATCAAGGTATGATGATAAGAACATATATACTTAAGAATCACTCAACTGAAAGTAAATCGTAAGAAAGTACAAATATGTACATGTTGTTAAATACAATTTAATTGAAAGATCACAACTTACACTTAAGTTAGTCTGAGCTAATGTAAGATCACAATTTAAAATGTCTGAGCTGAGATAAAACTTACAATGTCTGGTCTGAAGACCATAAACTGAGAATAGACCTACATATGTAAATCAAAATTATGATTTTTTTAATTTCTTGAGTTCTACTTGACATACATGTATTTGCTTATAAATTCGCAATTCTCAACACTTAAATTCAAATATTTGGTGTAAACTTTGTTTCGTTCTCAAATTATTTCAAAAAGTAACTGGTTTTAAATTTTGACTTTTAAAAAGTCTGTTCTCAGTTTATGGTCTTGGGGTCAAAACAGAGGTGAGATCGAATTTATAATGTCTGAGTTGAGATCAACTTACAATGTCTGAGCTGAGATAAACACTTACAATGTCTGAGTTGAGGTGAGATAAACACTTACAATGTCTGCGCTGTGCTGAGATAAACACTTTCAATGTCTGAGCTGATAAAAACACTTACAATGTCTAAGGTGAGAAAAACACTTACAATGTCTGTGCTGAGGTGAGATAAACACTTATAATCTCTGAGCACAGGTGAGTAAAACACTTACAATGTCTAAGCTGAGCTGATAAACACTTACATTTTCTGAGGTGAGTTAAACACTTACAATGTCTGAGCTGAGATAAAGACTTATAATGTCTGAGCTGAGATAAACACTTACTATGTCTGTGCTAGCTGAGAAAAAAACACTTACAATGTCTGAGCTGAGATAAACACTAACAATGTATTTAATATGAAATAAAAAATTTCATTTTCTGAGGTGAGCCAAACACTTACAATGTCTGAGTGGAGGTGAGATAAACACTTACAATGTCTGTGATAAACACTTACAATGTCTTAGATAAACACTTACAATGTCTGAGAGGAGGTGAGATAAACACTTACAATGTCTGAGCTGAGCTGAGATAAACACTTAATGTCTGATAAGAGGTGAGATAAAAACACTTACAATGTCTGAGCGGATGCGAGATAAACACTTACAATGTCTGTGCTAGGTAAGATAACCACTTACAATGTCTGAGCCGAGGTGAGATAAAAACACTTACAATGTCTGAGCTGAGGTGAGATAAAAACACTTACAATGTCTGAGCCGAGGTGAGATCAGGTGAGGAAGCCAGGGCCAGGAGAGATGGCAGACAGTGGTTGTGATGGGAACACTCGGGGGGAAGCATGGTACTGGCCTGTAATCAATCAACATTACTTAATAAATTTAATAACTATTATCATATTGAGAGATTTTTTTCAGCATTCCACTTGTAAATAATTTTAGCTGAATACATAATGACATTTTTCTTTTTACAACATCTTGGTTTATGTTGTAACAGTAACTTACTAAATGAAGTAGGTCACCAAGGAGGATTGTGGCACGAACAAAGAGTTGGCGGTCACTGCTGATTATCACTTCTACTAATGCCTGAAATCAGTATTACAATAATCCAATTAAAAATAATACACGCCTTGCAATGTTTCTTACTTAATATAGCAATGATCTAGACTTCAATTTACCTGAGCGTGTAATTATTTAAAATTCTCAAAACTACTGGCAAGTCTGTTCTATCAAACAGGAGTTACATTTAAACTTACATGCTAAAAACCTATTCCATGTATAAATGTATTTCTATATTTTGATACAAATAGGTTCTCCTAGTGTTACCTCTAGAATTCCTGCGCCAATCCATGCAGACAGAAGTAATGCTAAATGGTTTTCTATTAAATTTGGTCTGAAAGGAAAGAAAGACATTAAAAGTATAAGTAGGCTCAGTTGAATTTTTGGCAAAGTTTTTAAAAATCCTTTAGAAATACAAGTAAATACAGAGAACATGTTTGATGGTAGAATAGATTAGGAATGTGTATTATAGCACACCTGATTTTAGCCATGTGGGGCAGAATACACTTCCCCTCCTCCGCCACAAATCCATCTGTTATCTTCCAGTTCTCCTGCATCTCAGACGGATCTGAAGAAACACAACAAAATCACAAGTCAATTAATGTGAACATTCTTATCCGTGATTGTAAACATATACAAATATGTACATTGTATCAAATTGTGAATACTGGTAGACAAAATCATCTTAAACTGCAATGTTCAACACAGAGTAAGGGTTTAATAGCTGAGCTGCAGAACTTACCCACACTTAATAAAGCTGTGTTGAAATCATCTGTTGACTCGGGAATTTTCAACCGAAATAAATCAAATAAAATCTCTAGTATTCCATGCTGAAATCATCAAATAACCATTATTTACATTAATGCTTAAATCAGAAATGAAAAATTATTATAGTTGTCTCATCTGAGAAATTCAAAACAAGTAAACTACAACAGGTACCCTAATTTCTTTGTATGGTAGGTAGAGAATGCCAACAAGTGACTGTAAACCACTGCCATCTGGTCGACAAAAACGAATTATTCCTGTAATTAAAACAGAATTCAATCCCTTGTGTGGCTCTTCTAATGCATTATCAGATTGAAGTATCATTATAAACAAATTCTGTCTTTATACAACATATTAAATTCCTACCTGACCAAGTTCGCATGATGGAGACAACAGCCATTTTACTTGCTGCAAATCGGTTCTCCTTCTCCTCACTACAAAATCAAAACAAAGTGTACACTTAATGATGTCTGCAAAGATTAAGGAGAATTCTAACTACAGTGTATGTGTATTTAGTCCCATAGGACTAACCACACATGTACAAAACTTAATATGTACATACATAGTGTCAAAATTTTAAGACAAAACAATTACTAGGAGATCAAAACTTGTCAGAAAACTCAAACTAACCCTGAGGATTGCTCTGATGATTCGGCGCTGAATCTGTAATGGCAGTCTGTGAATGGGGCTAACAGTTGCTAAAAATAGATTTAAAAATTGTAAACACATGAAGGAGGAACTGCTGATGTAATTAAACTGGATTTACCTTATATTCACACAACTATTAGATTTTATCCACACTATAACCCTTACCTCCAGATCTGTGTTAAACTTGATGAAATGTCTGGTCCTGGGATGGTTCAGTAGATGTAGTATGGTGGACACCAGCGATTCGTTAATTCTGGGATATTGATGGCAATCCAGAGCAGCTCTTAAAATAGCACCAATTCCGCCACACCTGGCCAATAACTCAGGATTCACAAATGCTACAATAAACAAAAACTTGTTCTGCATTAAGAAACCAAAAAATTATTGCATACCTGGAATAAAAAGAGTCAATACCAATAATATATGATAAATAGGAGTGAATTTCATAATCAGCATTGTATGTCATTATTCGGTTATTATGTTTAGGTTTTCTAGAGAAATAAATATTTGCACTGCCTTGTTAAAATTTTATTTCCTGTTTAATGCAATATTTATCTGTTTTACATTTTGCTCCTAGAATTACTTGCTCCACCTACGCGTGGACTTGTTTAACACATCATTTCTATTAATACCCTCTCTGTGCCAAACTTATGTGTTTCCCATATCGTTCTATAAATACCTCTATGAACCAAACTCACCTGTTTCACATATTGTTTCCAGGGCTATCCTGACCATTCTGTCTCTCTCAGCTGTTCCATCATTACTTATGGCAACCAATGGATAAAATAAGAGATCGGACAATTTCTTGGGTGCAATCTGCAGAATTTTTCTGACTAGTTTAATCCCATGTATTCTTTCTACTTCATTGTCTAAACATAAATCTATTGACCTGCAATACAAGAAGATATATTGTAATGATATTGAATTGTGTTATTTAATCTCATCAGTGAGAAAATTTTATTACAAGGGTAAATTCTTAAAACTAACAGTAGTCAAATATCTGTACTATACAAAATTATAAGAAAGGAGTATTGTGAAAAATCACGTACATGTAGCGAAGTTAATTTTTCAGATCTTTGTCAAGCATCATTAAAAAGATAGGGGACAATGAATATTAATAAACAAATTGGGTTACAGACCTGACAATTAAGTAATCTAAGTGGAGAGTGTAAAATAAATCGACAGTCTCTTGGTCCTGGAGAAAGTATCGTAGCACTCGTAACACTGCTGCTCGCACCTCTTTTGCCTCGTGGAATAATCCTACTCTTAAACTGTAAAATACCACATAGTTCAGTTAAAATACAATAGGACCTGATTGTTAACATTCAGAGGGATAGAAATTTACAGGGTGAATAAAAATTATGTAATTATCTGTAAAGTTTCCCACAAAAATTTTAATTTTCACATTTTTAAATTGTTGAGTTCACTGATGAACTGTTTAAATGAGGAAATTTTGACAGTATATACATTACTTTCTGATTAATATCTCAGTTTTTACTCACCAACACAAAATGTCTCTCTTTGTGAAGCCTGAGTATTTGTCATTTCCATATCTAAGTATAAGTTTGACTAAAGCATTCAAGTATGCTAGCTTCTTAGACTTTGGTATACTACTCTGGGAAACTATGACACCTAAAATCTCTTTCAAATTTTCATTTGGGTCTGAAAAAGATGAAAAAAATCTATGGATATGTTGCAAAATAGTATATTCTAGTTTAAAAAAAAATATAAGTATCAATACAAAATATTAATATCAATTGCAGTGAACTTTTGTACCAAAACTGTAATACAATATTAATGGAAGTCAAAATATTTGTTTAATTCATTAACACCTTAAATTTTTCTCCATACGAAAAAACAAATTATCTATTAATTTGTGAAAATTCAATTGTAAAATTTTCTGAAATTCTGATGTTGCTTTTCTTCATAATTTATTGTACAATTTTATCAGATGATAAAAGTATGGCAATATCTTGTCGTTAAAGCTCATTACTTGTCATGAATGCGGGTGGTTTCGTGCCAGTTCCTTGTTCGCTCTGAGTGGTTTCGCTCCTATTAGGCCAGATAAATCTAATCTTTAGATTCTCCTCCTAATTTGCTAAAAAATTGGGGCCGGTGGGCGGATTTTATTTTCTATTTTTTATAATTGAAAATATCAAGAAAACATGGACTTTTCGTACACAATTTTTCGTTATGTTAATGCCTATATGAATAGATTTGTATGACTTCTCATAGACCTCTCCCCCAAATACTTTTAGTTTCGCCAACAAAGCCTTCTGTTTAAAAATTTGTGTAAAATATCATAGATTTCCACCTTTCTCAAAAATTCAATTGTTCTTGTAACTTTACATGTTTGACACTGAAGTAGGCCATAATTGCAAAATCTATAAAATATTCTACTGAAAAGCCCAGGCTTGAACAGTTTTAATATTTAACATATTCTTAACACTATTATTCTCCAAGTTCTGCCAACGATGTTTTATTTATATATTTCTTTTATACAACATCACATTCAGTGGAGATCGTTAATACTTGACCAGGTGCATTTCCCTCATCAATTTTTACCTAGTAGTTTAAAGTCTCTTCAAAAACTTGCTTATCAAGATGTGTTTATGCTATTTTTTCTCCTCTGCCTTCTCTATGCTGACACATTATCTTTTCCTTTCATATCTAAACTGCTTTTATTGCCGATTTTTCTCCATTCTTCACATGGCTCTTTTGCTATAAATAGCAACACACGACTTTTGATATAAACGGGAGATAACTCTTAAACTTTGATCCAAATTCTTACTGAATAAAAAGACATAAAAATATACTTTTAACACCCAAAAAATCAAAATAAAAAACACAGGGGCGGGACACTTTGAGAGGGGCAGGCGGGGATGAGAATCTAAAGATTAATTTTATCTGGCCTTACTTGTTCGCGCTGAGTGGATTCGCCCCTATTGGGTTTACTTTACTGATAATCAAAGTCAGGTGGTCGTTTGATCAGTACACTAATGATGAGCAGTTTAATAAAAATTAAAGATGAAAGGTCGCCTTTGTGTTGTTGTTTTTTCTTCGAAAGTTTTATTCGGTATACCAATTTTATTTTTTACAAATGCCACATGTAGAGCTCTGCATCCAATGATGTATCCATCAATAAACTGTAAGTATTGTTTTTTGTTAAACTAAAAAAATATAGGGAAATATTAAATGTATTTATCTATTTATATAGGCCCTATTTATTTGTCTATTTAAATAAATGAATCAATCTATTGCATTATATTTCATTACGGATTAATTTTGAATTCGTGAAGAATTTCACTCTATATCAGAAATTAAATGTTATTTAATTATCTAATTACTGCTGCATGTGTCAGTGTAACATAAATCACTTAATATAAGAAAGAACATATACATACCCTGTAGTTAAATGGGGCGAAACCACTCAGCGCGATACCACATAATGGTCACCCACCCATCACCCTTGTCATTGAAAATCCCCACTTGGAAAAAGTTTTTATACTGTCTGAATGTTTAACTTCTAACAAAACAATATACAAATACCCTCACATTATGGAGGGGAATTTCAACCAAAAGTCTACTTTTGTTTTAATTTTGCCTATTTCTCTATTCCTTTTATACAATTACTGTAACTTTATGTCACTTCATTGTTTTCATATAAATATGTGCTTGTTACATTTCACCTGGAACCTTTTTCATTCTCCATTAATACTTCTATGTTGCTTTTTTCTTGTAATTTATATGTCTTTTCTTACTTTTAAATTGATAAATTTTTTAAAAATACATAATTATGGTTATCTGTATTTGAAGTACGCAAATAATACAAAAACATTCAACAAAGACAAATACAAGTTGTGTTAATTCAAAGCCTCATTAAAACGCCAGGTAGCAGGGTGTTTTCCTACGAGTGTTGATAAAATTGCGTAGGCAAACATATCTAGTATTATTTCTTACAGAAATTAACTTAGTGTGAAGTATTTGAAGCAGATTATTACTGAAACTCTTCAGCAATGAAAGTGTGAATGAAAAGGACATGTACATTGCCATGAAAAATCATCAACTGTATATTTTGTTGGATGTAAAAGAAAATAGTTGTCCTGGGCAGGTAATTCATTCCTGTCAATATTGATCAAAACAAGAGGTTGAAATAAGAGGTTCTCAAATTAAACTGTGTGACACTTGTCTGGGATTCGCGGAGATGTCAGCCACAATTTTTAGACTACGAATCTAGCCAAGATATTCTGTATCAACTAAAAAGAGGTTAAACCATGGTCACTTAAAAAGATCTGATACTGTATAAGTTAAGTAACTTTACATTTTTAAGAACTGCTCTGCATAGTGAACCATTGGGAAAAATAAAAATTAAGCACTGCAGAGCTAAAACTGGACTTTAAGGAGTACACACCTCTCGAAAAATCAAGCTTCAAATTTTCGTCTGCACTTTCATGTCGAGCTGAAATGAATAAAATATGCAATTATTCTGAAGATCCAGTGATTTATTTCTATGAATTACTGCTGGCTTAAGAAATTGTTCTCGTTTTTACCTCTGAATCGGCCACTTTTAACGAAAGGTCGACCGCCGTGGCGACCACTGGCCGCCATCTTTTTTCTGTTACTTCCTACTTTTTGTTATGTCGTAGATAATTAAATCTTTATATTTATATATTACGCTGTGTTGAAAAGTGCAAAGTTAAAATGAATACACATTGAATGATATATTTCAACATTACTTCTAATGCTAAAAAATAAGCAGAAAAATATTTATCTTCAGATTACGACAACTGCCGAAAGCTGAAAAGATAAACATGGACACGATGGAGGTGGTTGAGCCAAAGTTTACTAAACTTGTAGATGGCATGATGGGGGCTGAAGGCCCTGTATTTGACAAGGACGATAATTTCTACATGGTTGCACCTGAAGTACAGAAAAATGGCAGTTTTGCGGGCCAGGTTCTTCGCATTGATCTGAAGAATAGCAAGGTATATGAGAGAGGCATAATTAAGTGTGACTTGATCATATGATTTTAAAGTCCAGCACAATCCCTTTATGTTTGACTGGCAAAAAAGAGAGCTACAGATCCAAGCATTGTAAAAACCTTCGATATACGCCAACTTTTTTTGTAGCATACTTTTGAGTATTTGTTGTTGTAATTTCCACAATTTCCTGCTTTAATTTTATCATCAATACTTTACTTTGTGTTTCTGATACTTTATTATATACCTAATGTGTATCACTCAGTTTTACTGTAGATTTAACGCAATCACGTGACGTTGTGATCCGACTTTCTGGATCACCACACCGTGGTTTTCTGAATTCATTTTTCCACTCTCTGAAACTGATGACGTAGTAAGCAGAAATATTCCCTAGAAATATGACGTTATTTTTCTAGGGCATTAAAAAGTCTGTTATTTTAATATATGTAGCCAGTTATAAGGGGGTATATAATAAATTTATCATTATAACAGTAACTTGATCTGAAGAGCCGTATCACATCTCGTTGACAGCGTGGATCATCAGATCAAACTTGACGCTTCGCGTCTCGAATATATATTATATGTTAATGATATATATTTATTTAGCTTCATTCAACATTGACAAACAGATCCTTTAACCAGTCGCTCTCTTCAGAAGTCATGACAGTTCTTGCATCATGCAAAGAGGCATGCGCTTGAAATTCAGAATAACTTTATGAAGCAAATGTTAGGGTTACCCGGTAACTAAATAATTGTGCTGTATAGCATCACTAAACATCAATAATGAAAACCATTCCATGTGATATTTTTTCATAAACAGCGATTACATGTATAATGCCTAAAAAGGTAATTCCTATAGAGAATCAGATCTGCTGTATATATAGATCCCTAATTTCGTTGGCTTTCCAAAAATAAAATTGATCAAGGTCTTTAAACATAGCGGATAATTATAAATTCAAGTTGTGATGTTGACATACACAAAAAATAACCAATATATGGATTGTTGTGTGTATTTTTGGATTGATTTATGTCTTGCATAACTATAATACATTTTTGGAGTTAAAGTAAGAAACATTAATTAAATAGCCATTTACTGATAATTTTAGCAGAAATCTTTGTGGGAGTGAATCACTCTAGTCTTGCACTTGCACCATTACAGAGATCTTAAGGAGTTGTAGCCCCCCCCCCCCCTAAAAATGGGTGGGGAGGGCAACATTATTGCAGTTGTATGACGTCATACATAGGGGTCTTGTTAAAATAAAGCACCCTAAAGGAAAACAAAGTATCAGAAAACTTAAGGAATAAAATATCTGGTACATTAACAGTTAGCGTAAACTTAGTGTTAGGCTAAATGTACATTATGTATACATGTATGTTAAGGGCACTGGCAGGTATTTATCATCTGTGTTTAACCTTAATCCTGTTCATAATAAAGATAATAGCACTTAGAAGGACAAATAAATCAAATAGGAGTCTCTTGAAAACAGCAATGTAGATTCTGATAGGTCCTTAAATAAAAAAAAAATAGGATGACATACTGTTTTTCATATATATTAACATACCCAGTACTAAAAAAAGTATGATAAGATAGCAAACTAAAGCTTTTTTGAACAGCCAGTCACCCTGTTTAGCCAATTCAAGCTAAATGTATATTTAAACTATATCAAGAGATTGTACAAGTGATTATGAACTTAATCCTACCATGTGTTTAATTAACCTAAATATCTGACTAGCAGCTAGGCTAGGCGCTATGATCTTGAATTGTCTAAGAAACAATGAGGGAAAGTGACAGAAAAGCAGTACCCCACAGGGAGCTCAATATAGATTTTTCAAAAGAGGAAAACGTGGGTCATTAACGAGTATTTATAAAGAATCAAGTCTCCTCAAGGAAGCATGAAATGAAGTCAAATTTTACCCCCCCCCCCTTCCCCCAAACACCACAAACAAAGAGGAGAGTTAAACATTTTAAACATATCTTGTTCAGTATTATTATCAAAATAATAGGATATAATGGATCAATTCAGTTAAGGCAATGCTTATAATGACTGAACGTGAGAGTAGGGGTGTGATAAGTAATCACCTAAATAAATTAAAAATGAAGGTAATGTTTGAGTAATTAACAAATATTTATACCTTTACTCTCTAAGTATCTACTGGAAATATGATTTCATTAAACAGATTCTCTGTAACTTTAACTGAAAAATAATTTCTAAGATAATAGAATTATACCCACCCATAAGGGCATTACCTCCAGGAATAGCTAGATTGTTAGAGTCCTGCATGAGTATTTGTTTATGGTGAAATTACTACTGATAGACCTACAATGTGTGTTAATCACTCAGTTATTATCACTTACAGGAAAGTGATGAAGTTGTATTGCCATGGTAATATCATTGATTTTAATTTACAAACTGAAGTCTTATTGTAATGGCTAAGTATGTTTATAGTATATAAAACAGGATAATATGCTCACAATGAGAAACAATACTTGCAAGTTGTGTGAGTTTTGGTGGACATCTAAATGCATACAGCTTATGTTTAACAAGTGCAGTCATTGATAATTTAATGGAGCCTGCAGTCTTATGGGATTTATACTGGAACTCACAAGCAAAGAATCAGTGGTCTAGACTAAAATCTCAGGATAATTAAGTGGTTCATTGGTGTTCAAACTCAGATAAGTGGTTCAGACTCACCTTTGAGATTAGTGGACTCAACTGTGAGATAAGTGGTTCAGACTCGACTTTGAGATAGGTGATTCAGACTCATATACTGGTATGAGATTAGTGGTTCAGACACAACTATGAGATTAGTGGTTCAGACTCAAGTATGAGATAAGTGGTTCAGACTCAACTATTAGATCAGTGGTTCAGACACAACTGTGAGATTAATGGTGCAGCCTCAACTATGAGATTAGTGGTTCAGCCTCAACTATGAGATTAGTGGTTCAGACTCAACTATGAGTTTGTTGTTCAGACACAACTATGAGATTAGTGGTTCAGACTCAACAATGAGATTAATGGTTCAGACTCAACTATGAGATTAGTGGTTCAGACTCAACTATGAGATTAGTGGTTCAGACTCAACAATGAGATTAGTGGTTCAGACACAACTGTGAGATTAGTGGTTCAGACTCAACTACTGGTATGAGATTAGTGAATTAAACTTAACAATGAGTTAAGTGGTTCAAACTTAATCATGAGATTAGTGATTCAGACACAACTATGAGATTAGTGGTTCAGACACAATTATGAGATTATTGGTTCAGACTCAGCTATGAGATTAGTGGTTCAGACTCAACTACTGGTATGAGATTAGTGATTCAGACACAACTATGAGTTAAGTGGTTCAAACTTAATTATGAAGTTAGTGGTTCAGACACAACTATGAGATTAGTGGTTCAGACTCAACTACTGGTATGAGATTAGTGATTCAGACACAACTATGAGTTAAGTGGCTCAAACTTAATTATGAGGTTAGTGGTTCAGACACAACTTAGCTGCAGATATGTAGCTCTCTGGTTGAAAAAAATTGGATAAACAAACTTGGTGTGTCTATCTGAATTTTTTGATCCAGAGAGCTACATATCTGCAGCTAGACACAACTATGAGATTAGTGGTACAAGTGTATAATGGCTTAATGTTAACGTTTTTTTTCAGTCCTCCATTTTGTGTGAGCCTGCTGTGGGTGGAGATGGGGGAATCCCCGCGGGGTGTCAATGTGATAAAGACAACGTCTTGTGGATCGCAGACATGAGGCTCGGTCTCATCACGGTGGACAGGAATGGTGCCTTCAAACAGGTGGGGGATCATCCAAGATTAATTTTGTTGTTAAACCTTAGCTTAACATGTCAGAAATTAACTAAATATGAGTTTAATTAAAAAGCTATATTTTAAATCCATATTTATTGTGTTTTTACATTTTTTACTTTTCTGTTTTTGAAGGGACAAAACTTTATTTGTTTTCATGCAACAAATTCAAATAGATTAATTTCTGGTTGAATGAATGAATTCAGGTATGAAAAATTTGCAAAATTATTCTCATATGGTTTGATTAAATTTTGGGTATGCCTGTAGATTTGTAAAGAGGATAAGACAGGCCGTACAATGCAGGGCTGTAATGACTGCACCTTTGATTACGAGGGAAATCTGTGGATAACAGCACCAGCTGGAAAAATTGCCCCTCATCCATACGAGAGGTCGATGGAGGTACATATATGTACATGATTATAGAGAGCTCTTCTTATGTATTATTGTACTTTTTTCACTTAGTAATAAACTAGAGGCAGTGTGAGCAATGAGCTCACTAATTTATAACCCTCCCTCCTTCATGCCCATGTGCCCATGTTTTGTTAATACATGGACACTGCCATTATATTCATGTAGGAGGTGGGGGTATCATTTATTGAGCTCTCTGCTCACTGTACCTCTAGTTTGTATATGGATCCATTTTATTAAACACATAATTTTCATAAAAAAGTTATTGTGATTTCACAACTGTTGATATGAAAACTATACATGTGTAAAACGTCAGCAATATTCTATTATAAAGGCATAAACATGTGACAACTATTTTGTCAGATAATTTGGTGTAGAATGTGGCTCTCAATTTACCCTGAACATTTATACTTTGTTCTGATACTATGATAAACTTTTGCTTAGTGCTTCACAACAGAGAGATCATGTGAAATTGATTCCAACAGAACAAAAAAATGGAGGATATTTTTAATCTTTTATATAATAGTTCAATGTAGAATTTAATTCACGAGAAGAACAGAATTTTTATAATAATATATTGAGTGAGAGGAACTAATACTAGTATTCTGTCTCATGAGTGAAATAAATTCTATATTCAACTACAAAACATTGAAATTTCTGTTTATTACATGTTCTTTTATTTTCCCTTAGCATCTGTCTTTTATTAGCTCACCTGAGCCGAAGGCTCAAGTGAGCTTTTCTGATCACATTTTGTCCGGCGTCCGTCTGTCTGTCCGTCTGTCCGTCTGTCCGTCTGTCTGTTAACTTTTCACATTTTCGACTTCTTCTCAAGAACCACTGGGCCAATTTCAACCAAACTTGGCACAAAGCATCCTTGGGTGAAGGGGATTCAAGTTTGTTCAAATGAAGGGCCACGCCCTTTTCCAAGGGGAGATAATCATGAATTTGTTAAAAATTAATGGCATTTTTAAAAAATCTTCTTCTCCAGAACCGCTGGGCCAGGAAA
>PRKT01000020.1:1143068-1252946 GCA_003671525.1 Saccostrea glomerata | reverse complement strand
GGGGGTCGGGGGGAGTAAATTCAAGCCCGATGTGCTCAGGTGAGCGCTGTGGCCCCTGGGCCTCTTGTAGTTCTGTGTCATAGGCTGTGATGTCATAGTTGAGTGGTTGAGAGATCATTGCTTTGTGATTTTGAAATTGAAAACATTGTAAACATGAAGTACAATTTGATAAAAAATCATTGGCAGTTTTAGTCTCTATCATGATGGGATATATATGTACTCCATCATAAGAGATCAGGGACAATTTTACAACATTCTTTGTGAAGGGAGAGAAAATTGAGAGTTTAGAAACAGTTTTGATATTCTTTCCTCCTGTAACAAAATACACATGTATTACTTTTATTCAATAAATATAACACTTTTCTATGTAGATGTAACAGTCATCATCTTGCAGATGTTATAATTTCCACTAAACAAAGTACAGTGTATAATAAATATTTGTTTGTTTGTTGGCAGGAACCGTTTGGGTCTGTTTACTGCTTCACCAATCAGAAGGAGATGTTGTTGATTGATAATGGGCTGAGGTTTCCTAATGGCATCGCTGTCTTACATTCCCCTGACGGTAGACCTCAGACCCTGATTGTAGCCGAGACCCCCACTAAATCGCTGTGGGCCTACGACATCCAGGGTCCAGGGAAAGTGGGGCAGAGGAAACTCTGGGGAAAACTGCCAGGTAAATATAAAATGTCACTAGTTTAATAGATGCATTTCTCTGCACAGATCAGTATTACTCAAATGATTTTAATTTAAGAATTAGAAAAAAAATCCTTTTGTTTGCATTTGCTTGAATTTGGTATATAAAATGTGAATAAACAAAGACTTAAAATTTTGATAAATTTATACATTGCCAAATTTCCCATTTCATTCATAAGGGCCATCAGTAAACATAATTATGATTTTTTTAGCAGAGGCTTGTAGCATATGTTCCATATCAGGATACAATACAGAAGTTTTTATTGTTAGTTTTATATTGACAGGTGACTTGGAGGGAGGACCAGATGGTATGGACTTTGATGAGGAGAACAACCTCTTAGTGGCTCACTGGGGGTCGGGATTTCTGGAGGTGTTTGGACAAGAGGGAGGGTCCCCCCACACCCGTATCAGGTGCCCCTTCTCCAGGACCAGTAACCTCCACTTCAGGAAGGGGACGAAGGAGGTGTACGTCACTGAGCATGATTCTCACGGGCTGTGGAAGTTTGAGTGGCAGAGGGCCGGCAAGTTACAGTATTGTGACATCATATCTCTGTGAGGCAGCTTATTTTTTTGTATTTATTGAGTAATCATGACTTTATCAATGGTGCTAATTCTTGCCTTAAAACACTGCTAGGTTGTTAAAAAATTAATACAACTCTCCATTTATTGTATGATGTTTTTATTGTTGCAGAAAACAATTTGTTTGCATATTTTTGAAATACATGTACATATATATGCAATAAATCAACAACAGCTGCATAGTTTGGTTTAAATTGACAGTCATTAAAATACAAGAAAACAAGCTTATATAAACTAAATGCCAAGGACAGACAATTCTGATTTTTAATGTGTAATTTGTTATATCAATTAAGTTTACAATGTAATTAAAAGTTAATGGAAATGAAAATTACTTTGCTGTAAACATCAGTACATTATAAGCATGAATTACAGTAATAGTAACTATAATTTTACACAGGTATATTTACAAATACTTATTGGAAAATCATGGAAATTTTTGTTTTTTCTTTCTTTATTCTTTAAGCCAAAGGCTCATCAGATTTACATGTACACCATATACACACAATAAAGAGAACAGAATAAATATTATATATACAAAAATACACAAAGGATATAGATATCAATAGTAGTTACAAATTCGACTTTCTTGTTATTATTGTATTTTACACTTCGATTATTGCAAGTTTATTGAAATGTTTATTTACATATTTGTTGATTATTTACAATAAAATTGTTAACATTCCAATAAAAGTATTTGATGCAAATATTTTGATTTTGTTGTGAGTGGTAACTGAAAAAGAAAGAAAAAATATCCAAAGATACAAAATATTTTACTAAGTATATAGGAATACACAGAAGTAGAGTGAATGGCACAAACTTTAACTGATAAGTCAAAATATACTTAACTTTGAAAAAAAAGTAACATATAAAAACAAATTAGGTAATTAGTTTTATCTAAATATCAGTACGTTTAGAAAATATAAATATTATTATGCATTCTATAATTAAAGATCTAAATAAGATGATAAAACAAGTGTAAAAACGATAATAAAGTTGAAAATCACAAGCAACTATTAAGTGCATGTATTTCTCTTATCAAACTATAAAATTCTTGTATCATGCTATATATAGAGTCTAGAAAACAGTAGGAAAAAGGTTATTCTCCAAATACATCACAAATTTCACACTCAACATGAAGGGTTTAAGGTTCACAATCCCTCTGTTCATTCTTAATTAAAAAATGCTCTACCAAACAATGACAATTTTGGAAATGAATCGCTAATTTCAATTAAAACACACAATTCCAGCACATTTTTTAAACTGCCTTTCAACTTAAGCAAAATGAGCTGCATTTTATAGAATTTTATTTTGTGCTTAAAATGTGTTGTTTCTGAATAATAATGAGTATTTAATTAAAAACCTTAATGTCATTTAGACTAAAAAGTATTAAGAAGATAGGCTTCTGTATAATCAAATACCTGGCATATGAATTCAAATTGTAGAAAATGACAATAATGTAATTTTGCTCTTTTCAAAATTGATAAATATTCCAATGAAATTATTTAATACAAATTATTGTTTTTGAGTAATATTTCAAATCTGATAAATATTTCCTCTACTGCAAATAAGAATAACAGAACTATTTATGAAACTGATATGCTGATTAGCATGAACTATGGAAGTTAAAAAAAAAGAAATCTACTTTCTGTTTCAACAATATAGCTTTGTTTTTGAAAAGGAGGAGGGGTTCAACTTACCACTTATCTGAAAAAAAACCTTACAAGCCAAAAAGTGTGTGTGTGCTGCAATAAAAGGAGGGAGGGGGCAATTGGCCTTCCAATGTACATTTTTCAATAGTAAAAATTTATTTGTACCCCGATGCTACGTGTCTGGGTTTATTTAGATATTTTGCATCATGGTTACTTTCGCATTATCCTTCGCAAAATCGGAGCCATTTACAGTTGATTTATTTATGTGCTGGGCTAATTTAAATAAAAATTATAAAACGGAAATACCAAAACAAAAAACAAAAAAAAAAACCACAAAATATACAATTTCGTTAAAACCTTGTCAAAAAATATTAAGTCCACCATACTGAAGTCACTATTCTTTGTAATTCACTTCAAGGTCAACGCCAGCATCAGTTTTCCCACTATGAGTTATAATGTTCAAAAATTGTTTGCAGCGCAGGCATTGAGCTCTGACCCTGAAGCCGCGTTGAGAATCGATTACTAGCAGCCCGTTAGAACCATCCTTAGGTATTTTCCACAATTCATCCGAACAGGAGTCCCTCCACCAGTCCAAATACCGACCAAAATTTCCCAACGTGAATGGTATTGTTGGTGCTGAACTTGGGAAGTGTTTCTTTTGAAAGTGAAAGATAAGCTTGACTTCCGGGGAACGAAGGACTACCTCATGCTTCCCCTCGTTTGTATGCCTTTCGGGCTGATGTTCATTTTCTCTATGCACTGTATTATGCTCGAGAAGAAATTTAAGAAATGTGTTTTTCTTTACAGTGATCTTTTTATTCATTTCTTTAGGATATTGGAATTTCAAAAATTTATTTGAGTCAAAAATGCGACTCTTGCAGTTTTCTTGCCTAATATATTTGTGCTGAACTAATATTCCTTTCCTAATATATTTGTAATATATTCGTCTGATTCCTTGCCAATATATATATGTGTAATATATTCGTTTGGGTTTTTTTTTTACTTTTTCGGGCAATGGAATTGTAAGAACCAAATGTTCCCCTTTCTGTTCTACTCTAGAAACCTTCAGGTTTCCCGAGTGTCCTTGTAATATGACGTTGTAGTCATCTGCATTTCTTAATTTATAATTATTGGGGATATCCACATCTTTGTTGTAATTATTGATTGCCAAGGTAACCATTAATATATTTTTGTTTTTGTCACGAACAGATGGTGCTTTTACACTCAATTCCAGGATGACCAGTGACTTCTTTAAACCTTGAAATTCAAACTCTTCTAGAAGCTGTTCAGCTAGCTGTCCTGGGTTCACAGTTTTCTTGGAGATATTGTACATCAGTATTTTATTCTTCAGTGTGAAGCCTGTTTTTCGTGTAGAGGTAACGAAGTAGAAGTCATCCACTTTTTCAGGAACAACTGCCTTGAAACTTTTGATGCTGGAACAGACTGAAGAAATAGCGAATATCATATCTCCGAGATGAAGCATAACTTTATCATGGGATGGACGAATAATAGGCTTTGCCCTTTCCTTCTGTGCCTCAACTTCAACTGAAGGTTTTTGCTTCTTACTTTTGCACCCCAAAAGTGATTTTATTTTTATTTCAGCAAGCTGAGCACTCGCAGAACACAACAGTTCTGAAAATTTGGTTATTTTCACTTTTTGTCTGAAAAGGATTTCAAGAATATTGCCACTGAGAAACCGAATCATTACATCAGGTTTCTTCTCGTCAAGTATTGTTATTTCTACATCTTCATCATCCTTTGCATTAATATCTTCTCTCATTGCAATTCGCAAACCCGACACACCTGTGAACATGGAGTGCATTTCCAACAAAATTCTATGAGAAACAATGCATTCTGGTATCGCCGGGAAAATTTCCTGAAATGAGTCCACTGCAACATTTAGACAATCCGCAAATAATTGGTGGCACCCAGGGTCATCCTTGAAAACAAAGCTCCTCCACTGTATGTCGATGTTTTCAATGTTTATCATTTTTTTGATTTCTTGCTTCACTCGCACATGTAACTGAAATGTTTCAATCGAGGGTAAATCAACTTCTGTTATATTATCCATCAGTTTATCATAGAGAAAATCCATATATCCAGTCTCTAAAGCAAGTGCAGTATCCTGTGATATCACAACGCGCAAAGGCAATTCCTGAATGCATTTCTTGTAAAAGTCAGAATCGGAAAATGTGAAAATATTTCCTTGATTTAAAACAACAAAATGTTTAAAATTAGCTTGATTTTTCTCTGTTATGATTTCATGCTTCCATACTTCAGGGTGTTCTTTGACCTTTGTCGATTCAGATATTATTTCAAAACATTCCTCTTCAAGAACAGGCAGTTTCACGTACTTTGGCCTTTCAAGAGCCGACAGCAACTCTTTCTCTGCAAGTTTCTTTGTTAATACAAGCTGTCCTGGTTTTCCTTTATTTTGCTTAATTTTCACCCAAACTCCGGATAAACCCTGCTGAACTGGATTCTGTTTTATGACTGGATACTTCTGGGACAAAAGAAGGTCATTTAAGATTCGAATATACACATTTTTATATTCTGTATAGGAAGCTTCCAAGGAGCGTTTTAGCAAATCATGTGGATGACTCAATTCGCGTCTAAACTTCAAAAAACATGCTGGTATTAATCGCTTTTCATCTACCTGAAAAGTAATGGCTATTCCAACTTTCTTTTTGACTTCATCTTGAACGTTGATAATGATTTGATTGAGTTTATCACTGCTCTCCACGGACCATTCCACCAATAGCTGTTTGTCCTCGGCTTCTGATAATCTAGAGAACGAGTTGCTTCTTTCTATGATCCATTCTTTATTGTCTGTCTCATTGCAACAGACATGAACAGTCGCTGTGTCATCTTGGATAGAGACCCCCGTGTGTTGCAGGGATATGGTGTTCTTCAGGAGCACTTTTTTCGAAGTGTATTTTAGCCTTAGCATTGATTTGCAATCGTAAGCGATGGCTATAAGTTCCCTGCCGACGTCACGACATATAAGCGTTCTCAAAATTGACAAGTCATTTATTCCAAAGGATTGTAAGTCTACTTCGAATGTAACAGGATCTATGCAGCGCTTCGTGCTGTTCGCGTTATCATTGTCTTCTGTGCCGCTGATCTTGGAGATACAGTAGACAGAATGACATACCGATCCACAGACGGAGCGATACATTGTAAGATTTTGCCACAACGGAAATTGCGATCTGTCATAGTAAAGACGAGATCTTGTTATCGTGAATTTCCAGTTCACCTTACTATTGACATGGTTTTGTCCACTCACGAATCCAGTTTGCTGCGAAGTCATCTTATCCTCAAGTGAGACTATGATTTCTGTAATGTTCAAAGCATTGCGAAGGACGTTTTTAGCCGTTTTCTTATCAAACATGGATTCGATATCGTTTTTCATATCCCTACACTCATTCAGTGTATCCTCTAACCCTCCTAACCTATTGCCGTAAATATCGCCGTTTAAGGATTTCATGACAACTTCTGTATTGTAAGTCCTTCTTCTAAGCTCGATGGAATTCCAGTCCACCTTTACTTTTATCTTAAGTCCAAATTCTTTCTGGATCTGATAAAATAAAAACATCATTAAAACTTCCTTTTTAAAAATAAGTACTGATATTGCCAAAGTACATACTTTACAGTATAAAATATACAAAGAAAGTACATGTATATATACTTACAAACTCTTCAAAGTATGGAATAACATTCTCCTGTACATCTTCTTTAAGGTGAATTTCCTTCTGTCGTTGACAGCAGCTTTTGTCTAATCTAACATAGAGCGATTCTTTGTCCATGGATACACGTATCTGGTTCAAAACGGCTCCCGTGTTATCCATAGTGACTTTTGGATGGTCTGTTGTTCCACTTGTGAGGCATACTACTTTAACTGACTTTACAGAGGTAGATTTCGTAGCTTCATTTATTTTTATTTCCTCAATATGATCGAGAACCATACTGGAAGTTAGGAAACACTGAATCCAAACGTCAGAGAAATTTCCAAAATCTGGAATTTTGCGAAAGCTGTCAAAGTCTACAGTGTATTTTAGGTTGGAAAACTCGGTTGGAATGATGTTTTCTTTGGCATACTTTGTCTCCAATTCCTTTCTGATCGATTCTGGAAATGTTACGGATTGTACCAGCCATAAATCAGATTTAAGTATCCTTGGATCATGTCTGTCTGGTGACAGTTCAAATCTCGGCCATTGTTTACCTCCAAGGTTGTCCAATTCTGATAACCAAAGTTGTTTTTGGGGTAAAGTAGACTCGATTTTTTTAAAAGTCGAAAAATCGTCCTCTTGACAGTTCAATGCTTTCTTGAGTTGCACAAGAAGGTCTAATCGGGAGAGACCAATAACAGCCTCAAAAATAGATGTACTATAATTTTTCTTCATTGTATTATTTAAACCACTGGCATGATCAAGCAATGCCACAAATACCTTTTCATTATTAGCGATAATTGACATAGCTAGTATATTTTCAAGAATAGTGTTACTGTTTTGGAAGTCCTCCAGTGTTTTTTCTATCCCCTCCATGGATATCATTTTTTCAATTCCTTCCTTCCTGGTCACCAGTCTAATTAAAGAGGTCATTGTTGCATTATACCCACTTGATACCATAATAGCAGAAATCATTGGATTATCCGACCTGTATTTTCCTAATTTCCAGAAGTATTCTGTCAGTAATGGAGGAGGAAGAGCATTGTTTTCCGACCTCATTGGTTGTGTGTCCTTATCACGTGGACCCCTGTTGTATATTTTTGACCAACCAATGCATTTATTTAACACACAATTGTGGCACGACATATCAGGATCATCGTCCGTGTGACCCGCGTGAGAGTCGCCCCAGGGGTTGAGCAAGGCATCTGTTTTAAGTAGGGAATAATAATCTTGAAGGCCAAGAGCACTCATATACATCACTGGAGTAAATCCGTGAATGTCCTTTTCCTCACAAAGCCTTCCAACTGTCTTAGAACTAACTAGTTCAATCATTTCTGGATCTTCAGTATGAATGGCAAGATGGAGAATATTTTCTGCTGATTTTGTTGATTTCCAGCTCAATCCGTCATCATACTGAAAGATGTATTCTGCAATTTCTAATTGCGCATTAGACACAGCAACAGCTAAAGGACACATATCACCAACATTAAGTTTAAGGACTTGGCGAAGATTTTCATCTTCATCAACAAAATAGGCCATCAAAGCATGAAAAGCCTTCTTGCATCTATATTTGATTGAATCGTGTAGAAGAAAACCGTACGTTTTAGGATTTTCTAATAGCAGTTTTGGGATGTGTTTGGAACACGACACAACAGTAGCTGCGGCATCGTCATCTCCCTTCTTATAAAGACTGGCCAGATCTAGTTGCCTCGATTTGGAAAGATTAGGTCTAATGTCAACATCTGACATAACGGAGCTGCTTGAGTTTACCTTGCTCATGTAAAAATGAAACCAGCCATACGTTTCCACACTGTCGATATTTTCTTTTGAATGCATGAATTTCGTTTCATTGAATAACTGAACGACTTCGATATTTCCGTGGAGCACGGCATAGTCTATTGGTCTCATACCATCCGAATCGCTGACATCTAAGCCGTTAGTTGTCTTCTCCAGAACAAACTGAGCAACAACTTTCATGTTGTAAATTCCGCAATAATGTAAAGCATGTTTATTTCTTTTGTCTACACACAAAACGTCCACATCTTTGAAGTTTGTCAGAATTTGTGCACAGAAATCCTCTTGCCCTTTTGAAGCTGTCCCTATGAAAAATCTCTCCCAAGTCTGCTTTGTAGGCCGTCCAGTGTTTGAAAAAAATTCAGTAAAATGCTTCATAATTGGCCAATCTCCAGTAGAGGCAGCTAGCTCAAAATAGGATTCAGGTTTGGCAGTCTTCATAAATTCACGATCATATTTGCAAAACTTGATCACGGCGTCCACTGTTTCGGGTCGCTTGCTTCGGATGGCATATTCAATTACATCGAAATTCTTCATGTAAATCTTATCGAGAAGATCCACAAACATTGGGTTTTCAGTATCGAACCTGATCGGTACACTTTTTCTGAAAAGATATTTAACAATATCTGTTTGACCATAGAATGCAGCCTTGCATAAAAGTGCTGCAAAGCTGGTCTGAACTGTTTCGGGAAGTTTTGATATTGAAATGTTATCAAGAATAGACTTCAAAAAGTCTAATTGTCCTTTTCTAACAGCTTGCGCTAAAGAAAGCTGCCAACAGACCTTTAGCTCTTTTTCTCTTGGAATCACTTTGGAAGCTACAATCCTTAGAAAAGTCCAAAGACTTTTATTGCACGCAAAGTGAATTGTTGTCTCTTGTAAAATCAATCCAAACTGATCAGCAAGGGCAGAAACTTCTTCACATATGTCTTGCTGATGAAGAAAAACTGCATCTGATCTACCATAGTCTTTAGGTAGAGAAATGGCAATGCAATCCAGGATGTTTAAATTCCAAAGAAGTTGTTTTCTCAGTAGCTTGGACAAATACTTGTTAGTTTTACTTGCAGCAACCAGCGAGGAAATCACCCAAGGTTGTGTCATAGATAACAACAATAGAATGTCATTTTCATCTACTCTAGTATTTGCATCCACTGTTTTAAGAAAGTTTGTGAGAATTATCTCATGTAGTGGATTTTTCTCTGAAGTTTGCAAGGCTATGAAATGAAGTTTTTCATTCATATAATTTTGCATCTTGCCGTAAATGTACTGAACTTTTGTTTTTAATTGATCAATTAGGTTTCCTTCTACTCCCTGTTCTGATAGATTTTCACAAAGTTTTGTTAAAAAGTCAGCAAATTTAAAGCCTTCGTGTTTGTAACTGAATCCATGGTATTTCGGTACTGTTTGGTGTCGCAAGAGTGGTGTTTTGCCAGATGTTAATGTATTGTCATACACAAAACCAAGCAGACTGAAAAGAAAGTGAAAAACATTTCTTTGAACGGTTTCAGTTCTGAGGGCCTGCCAAACAATGGAATGAAATGTTTGGTTATCACTGAGATGGATGTTATTTTTATGATAGATATCACAAATAGTCCTATGGTTTCCCAAAACTGCACATCTGTAGCCCATCTTCATGTAATCATCATTGACTTTTAATTTGTTCTCTGATATGCTAAGAATTTCCTCAAAAAGCTTTAAATCTCCAACGCCTGAAGCAAAGTGAATCAAAGAAAATCCTGAGGTTCTGGATAAATGTGCTTTTTTGAAGAGATATTCAGTCATCTTTTGTTCTTTGTTTATCAGTTTGGCTCGATAATTTGGCTGATAAACTGCTCTTTTAGTGTCTGACTTCTCTACCTGTTGTTGATCATTTTTAGATTCTAAAATTGAGCTTTTCATTCCATTTAGAAGAACTCCGACACTACTACCTTTATTATCGGTCAATTTGACCTTCCTTCGTGCACTCATTTTAATGCCATGTTTGAAGATTAAAGAATACGAATCTTCACATTCATGGAAACATACATAATTAATTTCAGCAGGTTTGGGCCTCTTTATGAAACACCCTGGTACCGCGCGCTGCAAAATAGGATTGGCGCCATTAAGAAGGAAAAGTCTTGCAATTTTCCAGTGCTTGTGCGCTAAAGCATACCACAGAGAAGATGCGCCAGCATAATCTACTTTGTTCAGAGGAAATCCAGGCAGGTTCTCCCTGTAAACAACCTCAGAAAGTATTCGGGCAATTGTTTCCCAGCCAAATGAAGCAACAAAGTGAAATATAGATCTTCCATGTTTATCCACTTCTTCAACAGCCTTCTCCCATTGCTCCTGGTCCAGGATCCTGTGAAATATTCTAGTAAGAGTCTCTGTAAGATGGACTTTTCGGCTTACAGCAGTCTGAAGTAGCAGTTGGCCCAGAGTTTTTGTTTCAAGCTTACTAAAATGGCTCGTCATGGCGGTGTACACATGCGCAACGGTCCCTTCTTTGCACTTCTGCAGCTGTGCGACAATGTTTCTGAAAATACATTGGCTAATTTAAGAATGCAAAGAATAAAAACATGTTAAAATCGACCAGAGGCATTATATTTCTGTTAAATTTTGTACATTTTCCCCCACAAAATACATTCTTTCTCTCTTTTTCAGATTAAAAAAAGGGAAAAGATTCAGAACATTTAGTCTTTCATATTTTCAACTAAAATCGTTATTGTAAAAGAATTCATTTTTATTCAAATTTTGAATAATTGCACATAATTTTTGCCCTCCAGTTAGGCCATTGTACAAAAGCAAATCTTACTGAGATAAAAGTATCTGTGACACAGTCCTGTAAATGATCTTTTTAGAAAACTTTATAAATGATTTATCATGGTATGAAATTCCAATATAAACTTGTTGTTTATATGAAGAGAAGAGTCATAAATGCGAATCATTCGAATTTAAATGTGAAGTCCTGTTTTTATAGAGGAACCTCGGAGACAGAAAAAATAAATTCATGTATTATTATTTATGAAGAATACACCATTATTTCAATTTCTTTTTATGGAAAAGTATTATGAGCGAATCCAAAATGTACTCACATGTTGGAATTCAGTGCCCTTACTAACAGAGATGGGTTGCTATCGACTAGATAAAGCACAATTTCATCTATATGACAGTCAATAGCATTGAAAAGAGGACCACCGATCTCTTGGCTGAAAAAATTCCAGTCAATCTTCTTTCTGCATTAAAAAAAAAAGATTGTTTATGTTTTACGTATTCTTACTAGTATTTTGCTCCATCATCATTACTATCACCTTTAATTGTTTTGTAAACATACCGTTCATACAAATCCATCAATATTTTTTTCTTTGCTTTAGGTGAGGGTTTCTCACTCGAATATAGATAGCGAATCTTCTTTGTCCAGATTTCTACTTGTTTGAATCGTTCATCTGAGCAACAGGCAACAATAGTGTCTACGGTAAATTTGGCATTATGTTCAACCAGAAGTTTGTAGATATCCCACGATCCATAAATCACAGCAAGGTCTAAAGCTCTTACCCCATTACTGGTCTTGGCGTCAATATTCACGGCGACAGGTGCCTAACAAACATAAATATCATACATTGAATTAATTTGAATAGCATGAGTGAGTTATACTAGTTAGAATTCAATTTTTTATCCTTACAAAAGTATTTATACCTGTAAAATCATTTTGACGAATTCAACGTTTCCTGTGCAGGATCCCAAATGAAGTAGTGTAGTGCCTGAGGGGAAATTAATATTGTTAGGCTGACCTGATCGATTCATCATTACTGTAGCATCTCGTAATATTCTGATCTCCTCTTTAGAAATCGCCTCCTCAAAAAGCCCTCTCATTTCATATTTACTGAAAGTGGTCACAACTTTTGGTGCTAACTTTAGTAATGGAAGGATCTCAAATTTTTCGATTTTTCCTCGTATCCAAAATCTTCTCCAATCAAACTCAAATTGTCCCCCACAAGTAATTTCAACCACACATCTGATAATCTTTTCCAGTGGACTCTTGCAGTCAGCAAGACAATACAACCTATCAGATACTTCAAATTCTTTTGTAAGTATTTCAGCTGTCTTCATTCCCTCTACCTCTCTACCCGACTGTATCAAACTCTGCAAAATATTTTCTGGGACTTCTTTTCGGCACGAGTAGAATAGGACATACTTGATGTATTCTATCTTAATGAAGCTTTCCTTGTCATCGAGGTCTGATCGCCATCTTTTATAAAACTGCTTTTGGATTCGACATTTATTTGAAGAAAGTGCACAGTGCCATAAAAGATGCCCTTCTCTCTGTAGCATCAGGGCTGCAGAATAAAAGTAGCCTGATTCTAAAGCAAGCAAAAACGCTTCACATATGCCATGTACATATGAATCGGAAGATTCCTCGAATTTTTCAAATTTTCCCAGTTGAACACCGGACTTAATTAGGAAACCACCCATTTTATCGAAAATTGATATGTCTCTAAACTTCACTTCTCTGAAGCGAAACCTGTGACTGGAAGATAAAATTTTTGCTAAAGTTGTTTTTTCTGGCATCTCTAAGAGTTTTATGCTTTCCCAGATATGAGGTCTCAATTTTGACAGATCGTCTTGCGACAGATCGTCACATATGAAAATATCTCGAGCATTTAAGAAATCTGGTTGATATTTCAATAAAGTCTCAAAAACTTTCTCATTGATGTGAGGAGATCGGCATGCTATGTCAAGGATGTACATATTTTCTATTTCTTGCATTTCTTTGTTTAGTTCACGTTTGTGTTTCTTCTTCAATATGGCATCAATGAACCGAGATTGCCCATAATATACTGCTAAGTGTAAAGCAATCCCCAAATTATCATCCTTTGTTTTTTCGAGAATAATGTTGAAAAGTGGAAAATTTTGCAGGATAACAGAAGCTTCAACTGGTAAATAACTCTTAAGGACACAGTTCAAATTACAAACACCGGTGCCAGAACGCAAAAATGGATTATTTCTTTTTTTAAATCTCCCATTTACACATTCATGGACAATATCTACAGGTTCTAGAATATCACTTGTAATCATTGCTGAATGCATGAAGTGTTCCAACACTTTTTGCATCACTACTGTATTTCCGTTCTTTGAAAACATCATCAAACGATACAGAAAGTTGGCTTTGGGTTTTACAACGTCCATTACCGACTTAATGATCTTAAAGGAATACTGCTGAATTGCAAAGTCTATAACAGATCTTCCGAGATAATCAGTATCCTTCAAAAGACTTGGGAAATTCTGAGATAGTTTCTTCATTGTTGTCATTCTTCCAGCTTTAATAGCACATTCCAGTGGAGTATTGAACGCTACTTTTTCATGACATTTGTACTCAAAAGCTCTCAGTTCTACATAGCTTTCTTGACTTTCGGGGTCTCCCTCTCCACAGAGATGCCATGAGTTACTTTTAATAATATCGTCACATTTTTGACATTTTAAGTATCGCTTAGTTGGACTTCTGATAACCTCAGATACTTTAAAATGAAGTGACCAGAGTTTGTTCCATGGTTTCTCTTTTTCATCATCGTATTGAAATGGATCTTCTTTCTTACTGAATTCTCGAAAAGGACGATCAAATCTGCAAAAATTTGTAAAGTTTATTGATTCATTCCACACGATGTTCCTTTCTTTTTGCTTCTGAACTATATTTTCTCGTTTGTTCTGATTAGTCTGTTCTGTTTCCTCTGTTTTGAATTGTTGTATGACGACGTCTTCTAGATCTTCATCAATTAATGGCAAATAATGAAGGATGTTTTGACCTAAATTGTCAACAGCTTTCAAATTGCACCGACAGGCATGTTTCTGAAGAAGGACTCTAACCACCCTCTGTCGATTTCTGTAAATGGCAGTCATCAGTGGAGTTTTTCCGCTGTCATCCTGTATGTTAGCACCCACATGATCTGAATGCAGTAACATATTTACAATGGTTTCGTGTCCTTTTTCGCAGGCATAGTGCAAAGGCGTGGCACCACGCCAGTCTCTAGGGTTTGGATTTACACCCGCTTCCAAAAGCATTTTTACACATTCACTATGATTATTCTGACAAGCTTCATGCAATGGTGTTCTTTTCATTTCATCTGATAAGTCAAATGGTATTCCTAGGGATTTCAGAAGAACCAGTATTTTATGAAGGCCAAGAGATGCGGATTCAAACACATACTTTTCAGATGCTCCATTTTGGCAACTCAGTAAAGGCAATAACTGTTCTGCTACAGACTCAACATTTCTACATCTGTTGAAGCCTTTCCGATATCCCTCAAATGCTTTCTTTAATGATTGCATGATCATGCAGACTGTCGATTCATAAAGTGCAAGGTTACTTCGAATCTTAAAGATAGCAAAACATACCCCATAGTGACAATTTTGTAGAGCTTGTTGGATGCCTTTATTCAAATCGCTTTCCTGAAAACTCTTATCGTAGAGTATGTGCACTTGTTCCACTTTTCCATGCTGACAAGCAAAATGAAACGGTAGGTCACCCTCTATATTTTTCTTATACTTTGGAAAACTCTTTTCCAATAAAACCTTTGTAAGCTCTGGACTCAATGTGGATGACAGATGTAGCAGGGAACAGTCAATCTCATCCAGTCTTTTATCTTCATAGTCGTCATAATCAGGAAGCAACGCTAAAAGCCGAAGAGCATGCTTTTCTTTTTTCAACACAAGCATGATGTAACATAAGTAAAACTGAAGGTGTTTGCTGAGAGATAGGGGTTCTATTTTAGAAGAGATATACTCTATATCAGCATCTCTCTGAAAAAGGAGCAGATCAATGCAGTCGTTTCCTAAGTTATCCATGTCAAGGACTTCTGAGTTCAGCTGGAGGAGGTATACTGCTACTTCTCTTCTTCTTCTGTATAAAGCACAGTGTAATGGGGATTTATTATTCATGTCTTTGGTATATATTTGGTCTCTCCCTATGCCATTAATGAGAATTTCACATGCATCCAATTTTCCATTTTCAGCGGCATAATGAAGCGGTGTTGCATTTCGTTCATCACATATTTCGCATATTTTAGGTGTGTATGGAAGTTTCTGAAGAGCCTGCTCCAGTTTCTTTATGTTTCCACATGCAGCATGTATATGAAGGTATGTCGCTTTCAGCTCTAAATGACAGGAAAGGTCATTTTGTATTTCAAAGATAGTATTTTTTACTGATATAATCAATCGATTTTTGCTGATTTAAATCATGACATATTACCTAAGAGTTTTGGTTTCCAGGACATGATATCGGTTGGTATGAAGGAAAATCCCTCCAGAAGGTTTTCACACAACTGTTGATGCAGTTCTTGTGGAGGCCAGTGGCTGACTTTACTCCGCTCGTACAGAAAAATCACACATGCACACATAACAATGTAGCGCTTTCCATCATACGAGTGTGCAACCTTCAAATACAAATATGGATCATGAATTTAAAAAGAGTAACAAATAGCTCAAAATTCAATTTTTCTGTCATACCCTTTTGTACTCTACATCCAAGTATCTACATTTTTATGTCATACCCTTTTGTACTCTACATCCGGGTATCTAAATTTTTCCTTCGGGAGTTCCCATTTTTTATTGGACCTGCCGGTATCAGTTGGGCTCATCTGAGGTATTTTAGGAAGAATGTCAAAAACGGTAGTTGTCTTTTCGTCTGATCGCAGGATTTCTTTCGTCTTACACAAGAAAATGAACCCCCTTTCGAAGTATTCTTTGAAGTAATGGTGAATACTGTGACGGACCTGCGACAGATTATCTTTGGAGTTCACGGAGATGTAGTGGTGTGTGAAGCTTTGCTGTGTTCTGCTGACAGCTTGGAACTTGACCAAGAGGTCCCCGGCTTTGTTCCTCGGGGTGACCGGACGGGAGGAGAACGAGTACAGCCCGTCCTCGCCATACCCCGGCGCCTTGTCAATTACTCTGTAAATGATATTATCAACTCAACCTCTTGTCAACTGTTTGATCAGTGATAAAATGCATCCTTTTATGTTCATGTAGATATGTCATTTTGACCATCACTGTCTTTAGGGTTTTTATTTAATCATTTTTTTATTATTTGAAAGTGCGATTGCATGATAAATTAAATAATATAAAATAAGCTTCAATATAATAATAATCGCTATTTTTTAAAAACTATTTAGCACTGTATATTGACATATTGATGTTTATCGTTCATTTTGAACGTTGACACCTTAGTGTTAAGATCCTTCCGGGAAAAAAAATGAGTAAGCTAGCTTACTGTTATCAAAGCTAGAAACAATATAAAATTATCAAAGGATAATCTACTATTAATGTGCATTGTTATGTTTAAAAACTAAAGAAGGATCGACACGTACCCCATTTCACATAAATCTGCTTTCTATCCTGTACCCATATCTGTCTTTCCCGTTCACTGTTGTACGAACAAAAAATACCTCACTGCGCAGAATCGGCGTCCTCGTTGCCAAGATCAGAATTTTAGTATGTTCAACAAAAATGATAATAATTTGATATCTATACTTAAATCTTCTATTTTGGACATTATTGATCGACTCAGTACACAGAACTCTCTTCAACTAATGTACAGTCTGTATATTATTTACTTAAACGCTCCCCCGTCCTTACATTTAATGCATTCTTTAGTGTCTTATACTTTTGTGCATTCTATTCATCCGGTAAATTGCTGTTTGTTCGGAAAAACACATCCGTGGGTTTAACATCTATAGAAGCATTTAAATGGAATGTTGATATCAACTATTTTTTATGAGCGGTTCATTATTCACATATGACTTAGTTAAATTATAGACAATGTGACACTTCGTGTCAGAAGTATTTAAATGTGTTCTTTAATCAGACACTAATTTACTTCAATTTAAATATTCTAACAACCTTTTGTATGTATATGTTATTTTTGGTCAAAGTAAAAACAAGAAGGCTTTAAATCTTGGGATAGAAATTATTTCTTGTCTGCTAGACGTAGGCATATCCTCAAGGCCAGTAGATTGATTATGGAGTAGTGTCAATAGTTTCACCTCAGACCACATTTAGGAATTCATAGGAGTACTAGTCCTACTTCATAATTGAGCTATTTTAACATGAAAGGTAAGCGGAGTACTCTCTCGTGATATTTTCCAAGTATTCGTTTAAAATTTTTTAAATATCTGTGTCTAATATTTGTTTTGCACTGCTTAGAGATTGAGTTGTGAAAATCAATGCCTTATTTTTTTGTTCCACAGAGTTTAAGAACAGCTGAATAACTGTTCGAGATATATAACCTCACCTGGACTGGTAAGTATAAATGAGGGTCCTTTAAGTTATGTCGAGTTTACATCCAAATCGAAAAGTGTCAAATGGAAATATTTATAACTGAATGCAGTTGCAAACGACGTCAAAAACACAATTTTATCAAATGTTGAACCGATAAGAGGAATAAGATTAATAAAGCAACACAACGGTCGAAAATATACATAAGGTAGAGAGAACCATGCTCCAAATTACTTTTTGTTGCAGAAGTCTAGACTTCGGTTTTGTTCTTACTTCCTTAATAATGAAGCGTTGTAAAATTTCAGTGTCCTTAAACAAAATTAGAAGACCCAGACCCAACAGATACGAGATGTCTTTAAAAGAAAGACAACTCTTGGAGGCGGTGGGTAAAGGCCACACCAAGATGATAGAGATTCTGATCACACAGGGCGCAAGTGTCAACTGCCGAGCTCGGGTAAGTGCACTCGCCACCATCTTTTGCTTTTCTTTTTTGGTCAAAAGTGATACATTGTATACAAACACACACTCCAATTTCAATGAAGAAAATGTAAAAATTTACTAGAGAGATGATGTTAGTAATACGGCTGCAATATAAGAATTCACGTTTTGTTGCAATGCGAAATGTAACAACACAATAATATAGAATGAATCGGGCTACATTTTACAGAATTTTACATTGTGATTAACGGAAAATGTATAACAATCTCAGTTCGCATTGTTACTACGTTGTTACTACATTTGCACTTTTACAAAGCCTACAACAAGGCTATATTTTACAGAATTTTACATTGTGATTAACGGAAAATGTATAACAATCTCAGTTCGCATTGTTACTACGTTGTTACTACATTTGCACTTTTACAAAGCCTACAACAATGATATAGCATGACTAGATTTTTAAAAAATATGAACTGAAATAAACATTTCTATTTCTATAATTTGAAGGATGACGGTGCCACACCTTTGATTAAGGCAGCTAAAAATAGAAATCATGTGGTTCAAAAAATACTCCTACAAAAAGGAGCAGATATTACTGCAAGGGACGAGGTAAGAAGAGTTGTAAATGCCCGGAATTTTCTACCGAAATGCCCAACATACAACCAATCAATCAACTCCGCTTGGCATTACTTAAAATAAATGCTTAATTTGAAGGTATTTCAAGAGGACAAGTTGTGAATGAACTTATTTTTTTAACCTATCTTACACAGTATAATAACTTGAGGCAATTTACGTTTTTTTAAGTAAACTGCTTAATTCGCGGTTTATAGAGCGTAAACTGACCCAATTTATGTTATATGGTATAACATAGATTGAAATGAGCGTATTTACTTTAATATTTTAAAAATGGTTATTAGAATAAGTCAGTATATAAGAAAGCTAATGATGCAGATGTTTTCAAGTTAATAATTTTTTATTGTTGTTTTCTTAGTTTTCCTACAATTATGCCATTTATTATCAATACCTAAATACGATCAAGAGTTAAATGATGTTGATGTTAGAAAATGGTATCAGATGAGAAAAAACACAAATCTCTTCAAAAATGACTTCAAATACTATTTGTGTGTTTATTCAAAAAGGGATCTACTTATCAATTAAATAGATGTTTATCAACTGCAATGCAGGTGGCCAGTGCCGATAAGTAAATGAGCATAAAGAAAAAAACCTAACCCTTCTGTTTTGAAAAAAAGTACATCAGAAAATTCACACTGTATTTCAGATAATGGGCTATGAGATAATCATACAATTTTCTCTTGTAAAACACATGTTATACAATAGAATAAGGATTTTTATCTATCTTTACCATACAGTTGGGACTATCAGCGATTCATTACACGGCTGAGCCAGGAGACACGGAAACTCTAAAGCTGTTACTGGCCTACCAGTCACCGATAGACGCCAGAGATGTGGTAAATATCAGGCTCTCATCCAAATTATCACTACCATGTTACTTCTCATATCTAAAAATGTGGTAAATATCAGGCTCTCATCCAAATTATCACTGCTATGTTACTTCTCATATCTAAAAATGTGGTAAATATCAGGCTCTCATCCAAATTATGACTGCTATGTTACTTCTCATATCTAATAATGTGGTAAATATCAGGCTCTCATCCAAATTATCACAGCTATGTTACTTCTCATATCTAAAAATGTGGTAAATATCAGGCTCTCGTCCAAATTATCACTGCTATGTTACTTCTCATATCTAAAAATGTGGTAAATATCAGGCTCTCGTCCAAATTATCACTGCTATGTTACTTTTCATATCTAAAAATGTGGTAAATATCAGACTCTCATCCAAATTATCACTACCATGTTACTTTTCATATCTAAAAATGTGGTAAATATCAGGCTCTCATCCAAATTATCACTGCTATGTTACTTCTCATATCGAAAAATGTGGTAAATTTCAAATATCAGGCTCTCGTCCAAATTATTACTACCATGTTACTTCTCATAGCGAAAAATGTGGTAAATATCAGGCTCTCGTCCAAATTATCACTGCTATGTTACTTCTCATATCTAAAAATGTGCTAAATATCAGGCTGTCATTCAAATCACCACGTAAATTTTACTTTTCATATCGAAAAATGTGGTAAATATCAGGCTCTCATTCAAATCACCACGTAAATTTTACTTTTCATATCGAAAAATGTGGTAAATATCAGGCTCTCATTCAAATCACCACGTAAATTTTACTTTTCATATCTAAAAATGTGGTATATATCAGGCTCTCGTCCAAATTATCACTACTATGTTACTTTTCATATCTAAAATTGTTGTAAATATCAGACTCTCATCCAAATTATCACGTAAAGGACAAGTGCACTTAAGCAATACTTAATGGGCCCTTTTTATGTGCCCTTTTACTTCAGAATATATTACCAAATCGTTCTCTATTGGTAATAGTTAGACACTAGTGAATATTTCTAATCAAAAAGCATGTAAAGCGCCACTTAAATCAGCATGGATTTGAAACAATTGAATATTTTGAAAGGCCTATGGATAACCTATAAATCCGGAAAAGTCGTACCGAACCTTCTTTTAGTTTCGTTTATGTAAATCAAGGGAATAGATATTTAATTCGATACTTGAACAATCTGTTGGTGGATCATAGTCGGGCGCGTTTGCGGAATGATATTTCTTGCGCCAAACCTTTTTTTTAAAATATGGAATGATTGTATGATTGATTGTATATTGTTTACCGTCCCTCTCGAGAATTTTTCACTCATATGGAGACGTCACCGTTTGCCGGTGAAGGGCTTCAAATTTAGACCTATACTCGGCACTCAGGGCCATTGAGCAGTGAGGGTTCTTTATCGTGCCAACGCCTACTGTGACACGGGACCTACGTTTTTAAGGTCATATCCGAAAGACCCGTGACTTTCACTTCTAGTGCCGAGCGCTTGGCGAAGGAACAGTCACTACCTTTGTTTACGTCTTAGGTATGACGCGGCGCCGCGATCGAGAATCGAACCCGGGCCTCCCGATCAAAATATGGAATGAAGTTGTGTAGTTGCCTGTATCTAAAATGATTAAACTAAGAAATTGGTACTCTTGCATTTGAAAAATTACAGTAATAGTTTCATTGAATTTGAAATTAAAAAGGAGTGTTATAGTTGGCTTTCAATACCTGTTTCATTGTCTTGCATGAAGGTTAAAAATGCTTGACACTTCATGAACGACACTTAGATCTCCTTACCCTCCCGTGTTCTAAAAAACGAATACATACAAACATCTCTAAGCGGCACGACTTTTACTTACTGAAACAAAACCTGCCTATGTTTTACAGTGAGTAGTTTTGAGGAATGTTTACCTGTGTAGAACTCACGTGACTATCAGTATTTTAAATAATTTATTCCACACGTGGGTTCAACATGGGTCATACAGGTAAATAGCTCTCACTTGCTATAGGAAAAACACTGTACTTTTTATACATTTTTAAAATTTTAAGTACGAGCCTAATCGTGTGCAAATTTCATACTTTCACACAAGTTTTATAAATGTAATATGCGTCTTTTGTCATTCGCACAAGTTTGCACAACGTTAGGCTCATAGTTAACAAAGGCTTTGAAATGAATGACCGTTCTCGATTTTACTATAGAAAATCGCCAATTTCGGCTGACCCCTACCGCATTGTATAGTTTTGTTCTTTGTATATTCATGGGTTTCAGCGGTAAAATTTGTTGAATCGTATGGTTTAGATACCAATTAATGATTTGAGATGAAAATTTTTGCTTAATTTGATTGTTTATTTTTTCACATTTTACCGGGGCCCATAAGTGCACTCGTTCTTTTACTTTTCATATCTAAAAATGTGGTAAAGTTCCATTAGATCTATCCAAACATTCCCAGTAATATAACATCATTATTTACACACTGAATTGTCTCCGATTTTTTCCGTTTTTCCGATCATGACAAGGAGCACACGGCAGGTGGGATCGTTCGGATGGGGAACCATGGCACTGATCCAATCCCTGGGGTTTTTGGAGGTCCACGTTTTTGCTCTGATCCCTATTTTTATTTTCAAATCGACTTCCTGTTTGAATACTGTTTTTTATCTCCATATCGCATCATAGCCAGAGATGTGGACTTCCATTCGAATATTCCCAACAACTTAATATTAATTACACAAAAACAATGCAGTCGACACATTTAAATATTTTCTGCATTTCCACTTCTTTATAACCCAAGTATTTATGAATGTTAGTTTCTTCCTATCAATTTATTCGTTCCTTTTAAAGAAAATCTTGATATAATGAATGCAGGCATTATGTTTCCTCCTTATCAATTTATTCGTTCCTGTAAAAGAAATTTTTGATACAATTAAAGCAGGCATAACGTTTCTTACTTATCAATTTATTTCCTAGGAAAGTAAAATTTTATGTTTATGTAACCACTTTCTTTTCAATCACTTGGTCTTTTCGAAAAATTTAAGGAAAGAAAATAATTTACTATTACAAACAGCATCTGCTGCAATATGTAAGAACAAATCTGCAATGTTTCTTAATGCGTAAAGTCAGATAAATGAAACACATGGAGACAACGAACAGTATTCAAGATCATAAGTCCATAAAAAAAAATACAAAATAGGAGCAGAGCAAACACGGGCCTCGAAAACATCGGAGGTGGGCTCAGGTGCCATGGAGGAGTAAGCAATCAGACCATCACGAGTTCGACCTTTTCTGTCAAGTGAAAAAAAAAACCCTTTTTTTGATATGACGAAAAAAGCCAAGTGATGTTCCGATTGAAAAGTAAGTGTTATATAAACATAAGGTTTTACCTTCAGATCCTAGGAAATGTATTCTTCAATTTAGATTTTCTGATTTTCAGGAGGGGTGCACACCTCTTCATTATGCCGCAGATCGCAATAATTTGGCAGCAACAGAAATTCTCATCTTTTGTGGGGCGGACGCTTACTCCAAAAATAAGGTTCACTGTTTATTTCCAATATTTATTTGTTGTTCATGACACAACTTATGCTACAAATTTATGTAAGTTCTCAATACTGGTACGACTTAAGTTTAATTTCACATTTAATTTTTTTTTATAGAAAGGAGTGTGCCCATATTCTATCAACAGAAATGAAGATTTTCGAAAAATCGCCAGTCAGTCCAAAAAAGTTTTAGAGGCCATTAAAAACAAGTATGGCATATTTCATTATATATCAGTATAATTTAATTTATCTTTAACAGTTTATTCAAAAGGTGAAAATAATGAACAGTGATCGAAATACAACTTAACGATAAGTTATATTTGCTTACAAGGTCATTACATTGACCACAGAATTTACACAATGCTGACTTTACACGATGTTGCTGATATCCCAATAACATCAACTTTTCTGTCAGTAGCCATCCTCTGTTTTAAATTGATTGAATTTTGGAGCATGTTCTTGAGTATAAAAAATTCAGGAAATGAAACACCATATGCAGGTTATGGCAGGATATTATTAAATAAATAGGGACAATTGACGATGAAAAAAGTTAAATTCATCTCTTTTGTCTAACAAATTAATTGGGAGTTGGTACTTACCGTCAATGGTCAGTAAAACATATAAATATGAAACAAATGTGTCAGGCTCTGTGGCGTATTTTATTATAGGTTCATTTGGATACATCGAATCAACTTATGAACGAAAATAGCTGCTGTTATTTGTTAATTAATACAGCTCCAAATGTTGAGTTGAAGGTCACTAATCCTGTTTTCTCATATCTAAGATTTTTTTTTAATAAATTGTATATTCGTTGGAATATAAAAACAGGTCAGCTAATAAGGAGCACAATAAATGCCCTCTGAATTCCAGCAATTTGTTTGAAGATTTGGTCTCCAACGACTATATAAATCTTGTCAATGTCAATGATACTGTTAATTTCAGCTTCAGAGAACCTTTGTGTGGAATCGGAATTATATTCAACAAAATAATTTTTTTTATGACCAGTCAGAAGATATGACTGCAATTTTCGAAATATACTAGTATTATTTTTAATTTTTCTGTAAGTTTTGACAGGTATGAAACTAACATATTTGTTGGTGTACCTATGGATAATGAATAATCTTGGCGATTTCCATGTATTTTACATATATGTAATTATACAAATCGGTGCACGTGCTGGTTTATTTTAGATACATGTAATTGAACAAAACGATGTACTTGCTGTTTTATTTTTTTTAGAGATGTGATTATACAACAAGACGAACTTTTCCCAGGAAAGGTTAGTTTCTTTGAAGATATTGAACTAAAAATATTCACTCCCCACAATTTTGATCTGACTAGCATCAGCTTCTTGTGTCGACGTGTTCGACCGGAACTCTGCATGGAATCACTGAGGCCTGTCGGGAAAGAAATCCTGATCAGCGATGCGTTTGAGTATATAACTTCCACTGCTCATGTAAGAAGTATGGTAGAGCTGGAAGTTCCACTTTACGATCTTTCTGATCCATACGAAGTAATCAAGATAAAAACGAACGAAGGCGTCATAGAGGATCCGTCCTCAATAGTTGAAGGACCAACAATATTAAGCGAGGTACAAAAAACTGAGTTTCATCTTTATAAACTAATATTTAAACCGATGATATCAACGATAAATGATTTAAATCATAGTTGAAATTCTGCTTTTCTTGGGATTTTTTAGCACTCTGGAATTTTGCGCTGGAAGTTAAGAATACGTTTGGATATCACGAAAACAAAATCCTTCATTCTTATCACAAAACCAAAGGTGGAGAAATTTCCTGTAAATGGAGATATTTCTAGCGGAGGGGAGTTTGTTTCAGTGGTAGATAGATTTATTAACATAAGAGTTGCCCCGGATACTTTCCATTCAGGGACGGTTAACTTAGAGGTAAAAAGATATGATTGTCATGTAATCCAGTGATAGTTTTTCATGTAAAATATGATTAGAAATGAAAATCTTTACTGCTGAAAATGTTCATATCCATGATTGGATATAATCTGATGAGTTCTTTACAGGTTATTCCAGTTCCGATGTATAAACCTGAAGACTATAGGGCTGTGTTGTCCCTTGGTCACTTCTACGACCTGCACCACAGTCAGGGCTGTAACAGGTTTCAAGAAAATGGGGTTACATTTACTTCTCCTTTACCCCACGAGTATGAAAACGAGGGAAATCTATGTGTACTAGCAGCAGATATCCCAGAGGATTTCGATCCCGACTTAGACGAGCCTCTGGACGAAAATGTTTGGGAAATTTTGAAAAGAGATCCGAAGATCCAAAAAGGAAAAGTTTCTTGTGATCTTTCCCACTTCTCGACGTGAGTATGATTTAAAAAATATAAGAAGCCCTATTGTCATTTAGTTTGCTTTATTTCATTAGGCGTATCTACAAGAAAGTGTATGACTATTTTCAGGCACGTAGTGGCGGAACGTAGTGAGGGAACCTCAGTCAGAGAATTAAAATCCAACGTCAATAAACTCCATACTAAAGCACTGAAAAGAGCAAAAATAGTCCAGTTTTTTACTGTAATTAAACCAAAACCCGACAACCAATATGACACGATTATAGAGTGCGCAAAACCTCAGAAAATAAAGGATAGACTGAATCACTGGAAGACTGAAGACTACATAGTGTTGAGTCCGAAGTGTACTGGAGATTATGAATCTTATGAAGGGCAGGAATATAATATCACAATGTCCGGTAATCTTAAAATGCTTACTGGAACAAAACAACTAGAATTTCATTCAAAAAGAAATAAAAACTTTCAAACAATGATTATATCCATGTTAAACAAGGAGGAACCGCCATCAGGTTCCCTAGACGTGATAAAAATGCCAAAAGAGAAGAAATTGACCAGCATTATTCTATGGCTGTCCGATTTACCTGTTAAAAAAGTTCCTAAGGAAGAAGACACATTTAAGGGTATGATGTCTTTATTGCAGGCTCGGTCGAACATGTACATGTAGCTGTAAGATAAAAGAAATGGTGTTCAATTAAGAATTGAATTCAATTTTTGAAGATTTATGAGGTTATGAACTACGACGCTTCACGCCGGCATATTTCATGAAGCGCGTTACCGCTTCATGATAAATATGCCGGCGTGAAGCGTTGTAGTTCATATACCTCATGAATCTTCAAAAAATAAATTCATTTCTTACATTTACATCATTTTTCTGATGACTTGCCATAAATTTACACCGTTCAACTGTCATTTTTAAAACAAAACAGTGTGCACTATATTTTTTGACTTTTTGACGTCAAGAGCGGTATTATAACGTGACAATGCAGATATTCATGCTTATTCGTGATACATGCCTAATGTAGTTCATGAGAAAATATATGTGCATTTTATTTTGTAAAGAATCATAGGGGAAATTTATTGGAAATGTAAATATTACGACATAAAACGTAATTGTTCTACCAGTTATTTCTTTTTTTAAATCAAGGTTTTACTAAAGAGAAACTGCTCAAGAAAATTGTTTCCAAGCTCGGTCCGGAATGGGTTCAGTTCTGTGTTTTGCTGGGTGTTCCATTTCACAAAGTGGAAAAAATTCGCGTCGAGTCGACAACAAAAAGTGGATCTGTAGGAAAAAAAATCGTAAAGGTCAGTGATGCGATAGGAGAGTTACTAATTCTGTATGAAATACAGAATAATCCTGAATACACTAAGTTTCATTAACTACGATTTTCATTATAAACTGTTCAAACTAAATTGAATATTTTCTTCAGATATAGGGTGTTATACCTTTATAGACCAAATTAATAACCCCAATATGACATCTTGCAAATATCATTTTCTCAGTTTTTATAGACAAAGAGAACAACCGATCTGTAATAATAAGTTAAAAAAAACTTTTAAAAATAGATATTGCTAGAATGGCGAAAAAATGCGCAGCACCTGGACGATATGGGAGTGATAGATCTAGTCACGTCGCTCTCTAGAGTGGGGCGGAAAGACATATCAGACTGGGTTCATAAGAAACTGGGTCAATGGTATGTGCCAAACTAAAATATTGCTAATAAATTCAACTTTTATTGTTCTAGCATTCGATTCTTGTGTTAACCAAAGATTTTCTTTTCTCCCAAGGTTGGAAAAGAATGAATTTGAGAAAGGTGACAGGTTTTATAAGTGGGCAGAGAATGCCATGAAAGGAACTCTGGAGATTTCCAAAAATGACGGTAACATTTGCAAGTTTTGAAATCACGACCAAATTTAATATAAATTCAAAAGCTACACCCATTTCCACATCATGTTATTGTTTTCTCTTTTTTGTCTTTTAGATTATCCAGAACCAATGTCAAACGAATTCTTCGTTCTACTAGTTGAAGAATTTGCTAACCCGGAATTTCAGAATTTAGGCGTGTCGCTAGGAATATCAGCAAATCAAAACGCCAACATATTTGCCGACACAACTTTTCCTAATTACCAGTATAAAGTTTTACATGTGAGTACTGATTCCATCTTGAGCTTGATACATATTTCTTGAACTGAACTCCTTTAAACCGAGGAAAAAGGTTTTCAAAAAACGTTTTTGTTTTTTAAAAAAAATTCTTATTTTCATTATTTTTTTTTACTTTCTTTTTTTATTAGAAACTTTCCTTGATATTATGTTTTTATCATTTTGTTATTATACTCTAATAATTTCTTTAAGATGTTGATTGTTGCACGTGAGCTTCGTGAAGACCGCATTGATGCCCTAACAGACCTTATTAAAGCTCTCCAATCCAGTGAAAATAAAGACGCTGTAGACTGGATTAACAACTGCAAAAATAAATGGTATTTTATAATAATTCCAACAACCTTATTGCAAGTCATCGATTCGTAAATTCTTATCTATGGTGGTTATTGCGACCTTGTTAACAAATACACCTATTATTCAACTTGGACTGATTCTTTAAAATTATATTGCCTTTGTAACTACTACGGAATGTTCCATCTACCTGATCAATGACGTAGGCCTACGTTCAGGGTTCCCGGGTTCAGAGCTGTGTTACCTGTCATCAGCTTACCTCTCTTTGGCATCCGATCCAACCTCTGGATTTTCCGGGAGTCTGTGTTTATGCTCTGTTCACAATTTATTTTTTAACTTTATTAAGATCGACATTCGTTCGATATCTTTACATTTTAAATTTCATTGATTGCATTTTATGGCTGTTCAGGTTGAAGTTTGTTGCATGTCAACTGAATTTTTAATTCAAGGAAAATGTAATTTTTTGAACCTATGTTCAATTGATAGAAAATAATTAGCACTATAATATTTTTTCGTTAAAGTCACTAAAACCTCTAGATTTTAATTTAGACCAAACTTGGGTTTATTCGTAGATAGTTTCCATTCTATATAAAGAAGACGTATTTGGAATTTTGAAAGAAAGATGCAAATATTTAAATTTCTTTTTTATTTACTTTTTCTTTTGTATAGGTCAGAGAAAAATAAAGATACGAGGGAAATGACTAAATTTCAGCTTGATCTGGAGCGATCTATCCGAAAAGAGGCGGGGGAGGAGGATGACAGTGACGTAGAGAAGGAAGAGAGCGAAAACGACGAGAAAGAGGACGAGAGCGACGTGGAAGGGACTCCTCAAGCAGTCCAAAACGAGGCTGGGAATGCCCCCTCAGAACAAGATCAAAAATACAACTCCGAACTCAAAGAAAAAAGAGATAGTATAACAGTCGAAAGGAGTGATCAAAAATCAAACGAGGACACTGATGAGACATCCGAACTAAATGAATCTGAGCTTAAAGAAAAGAAAAATGTCAAGAAGACATCTGACAAAGAGAATGAAGACGATGGGTCAAATACACAATTGAGTGACACGTCTGATATCAGTGATCTAGAGAACAAGTCAAGTGATCTAGAGAACAAGTCAGACGATTCACATCGGTCGTAATAGAGAATCCAACTGTGATGGAATAGCAAAAAAGATTTGTTTTCCGATAATGCAATTGTTTGAATACTTCATCAGTAATAAAAAATTAAGATGTTTTAACTTCTGTATAGGGGGAACATAACTCGCGGTTGTAATATTCGCTATTTTCACGGTGTTAATAAATTCCTTGAATTTGAGAAACAATGAATAAATCCTCAATAACCTCATTCGCCGATATATGGCTGAAATATTGCCGATTCGGCGTAAAACATTAATCAATCAATCAATCAATCAATCAATAACCTCAATGTTTTATTTGGAAATTTGAGAAAAGACCTCGATAGAAAAATACATATATATATTACTATATTATACATGGCCATTATCATGCTTAACTTTAATTCAATTAAGCAGGTAATGACCTGAATAATTGTTAAAAGGTTTTTTTGAAAGACAATGCTACATGTTTTATCAGGCAAAACACGTGTCATGAGTTTGATTACCTGTGCGCAACTAACGATACCATGTGTATTTGCTATCTGCATTATCATGCGTATAAGTTTTTATTGACATTGTGGTTGAAAAAAAAATCGGATAACTATCGAACTTGCTGTAGATATGGAAGGATATTTAACGTTGACATAGATTATAATTAACTTTTTTATTACCGTCCAGTGATTTTTCGCTGCGTTTTTTTATTAGATGCTTTCTGTGAATCCTACATTTGTCAAAAATTATGTTTTTGTCCAATTGTCCAAAATGTTTTGTAACCATCTACGAAATCTTTCAACGGTACAAAAATGAAGATTTAAAGATCTACAAAACTTTTCAACGGTCCAAACTGATGTCTAATAATTATTTAATAATACGGTTTTGGTGAATGTTACATTTTTCCAAAATGAAGATTCAAAACTATCTACAAAAACTTTCAACGGATCAAAATTATATTTTACATGTATAAATAACACAAACTTTTTAACGGTCCAAAATTATATTTTTTAACTAATAAAAACTTTTCAACGGTCCAAAATGATTTTTTTACTATCTACAAAATTTTAACTGTCAAAAATTGTGTTTTATAACTATTCAATCATACTTTTTGTCCAAATTGACAAAATGACTTTATTCAATAATACTATTACAAGGTATGTGAAGTGCGATATTTTTCCAAAATGATGTTTCATAACTATCTTAAAAACATTTACACGGTCCAAAATGATGTTCAGTAACTATTTTTTGTAAATGTGAAATCCCATTTTTAGCTCACTTGAGCCTTAGCTTTTCTGATCAAAATTTGTCCGTTGTCTGTCGTTGTTGTCGTCGTCGTCGTTGTTGTAAACTTTTCACATTTTCATCTTCTTCTCAAGAACCACTGGGCCAATTTCAACCAAACTTGCTACAAATTATCCTTGGGTAAAGGGAATTCAAGTTTGTTCAATTGAAGGGCCACGCCCTTTTCCAAGGGGAGATAATAATGAATTAGAGAAAAATTAATGGCATTTTTAAAAAATCTTCTTCTCAAGAACCACTGGGCCAGGAAAGATGAAACTCATGTGGAAGCATCCTCAGGTAGTATACATTCAAGTTTGTTCAAATCATGACCCCCGGGGGAAGGGTGGGGCCAAAATGGCCGATCAAAGTTTTACATAGGAATATATAGGAAAAATCTTTAAAAATCTTCTTCTCATGAACCACTGAGCCAGGAAAAATGAAACTTATTTAGAATCATCCTCAGGTAGTATACATTCAAGTATGTTCAAATCAAGACCTCCAGGGGTATGGTGGGGCCGAAATGGCCGATCAAAGTTTTACATAGGAATATATAGTTAGTAAAAATCTTAAAAAATCTTCTTCTAAAGAACCACTTGGCCAGGAAAGATGAAACTCATGTGGAATCATCCTCAGGTAGTGAAGATTCAAATTTGCTGAAATCATGACCCCCGGGGGAAGGGTGGGGCCAAATGGCCGATAAAGGTTTTACATAGGAATATACAGGGAAAACTTTTATAATTTTCTTTTCAAGTACTTCAAAGCCATGCTTAGTGATATTTATAGGAAATCAACCTCAGGTTGTGTAGATTCTAGTTTGTTCAAATCATGATCCCCCGGGGGTTAAAATTCAAGCCCCCCTCCAACCTCAGTAAGCTTTCAGTTCTGATCTGATATGTGCTTTTCCCAATCCAATTGCTCAGGTGAGCGATGTGGTCCCTGGGCCTCTTGTTTTACTATAGAGTTTTTTTTCCATCGGTCCAAAATGATGTTTTATAACTATTCAATAATACTTTTGTATAAATATGAAATGATGTTTTATTACTACATGTATATACAAAACTTTTCTACGGCCCAAAAGATGTTTTATAACTATTTAAAAATACTTTTTATGTGAATGCTACATTTGTCCAAAATGATATTTTATCACACATCTGATGATATTTAATGCGTCATGGTCCCATCCTCAGGTGAATCTTCCTTCTATAGTTGTTTCAGCGTTGACCATTACAACCTCCAGAGGGACGCCGACTCGGGTGAAAAAGTCCAAGCCCGGAACGACTCAGCTCTCCGCTTTCACTGCAACACATTAAATGTTCAATCACTCGCAAATGTCCTAATGTTGCACTTTCCACTGTTCTTCTCTTTTCTTCCATGGATGCCACTTCTGCCTCTCTGCCCAGGCGTCCAATAAGTTGCCACCACTCAGTTCCTGTTACACTGACAACCTGCAAGGTCCTCCACATAGATTGCCCTACATAATCACGGCATAAAAACTTCAACTGGGAGACACCACATTCTCCATCCCCGTTGTTGAAAATCTGTCACCAGATCTTATTATTATTATTATGTTTATTCAGGCAAAGTCAAATTCATTACAAATCATAATACAAATTACATTCAAAAATTAATTAGGGATCGCTTAAAAGTTCTATCACATTCATGTAGCTATCACATTAAAACAATTATCACTCCAGGTATTATCACAGTTATCATTATCACAGGAATATACAGATCTCAGAACCAGATCTTATCACATGCAACACCAATAAACATATTTTCAATCAATCTTTGCCTAGGATAACCCATGAAAGCAATATATAAAACATGCTTATTTCCAATGGGGTCCTAAGATGGTACAAGTTGATTTTAATTAATTGACTAAGACAGCATAGACAAAAAATAAAAAAAATAAAATTGAGGATTACATAATTTTCCTAGCCTGAATAAAATAATTTGACATATATATACATATTCACATTTTCAGGTTAATATAAATTTTTTTTTAAAAAGTTTCATTCCCTTGTAAAAATATTATATATAAATACTTTCTTCCATCCTTCGAGCTTCTTGTGTAAGATGCAACGTGACAGCAGATTTAAAACTAGCTCTATTGGCTATAGTTTTTACTTCCAATGGAAGAGAATTCCAGTTTAAAATGGCTTGATAATAAAAATTTGAATCATTGTATGCTCCAACCCTGGGTACATGATAATTAAAATTGGATGCTCCCCTAGTAGCATTATTATTCCTATTAAAATTTTCATTCAGATAATTCGGTGCTAGGCTATGATTGATGTTAAAGACGTGATTTAGTCTTAACTGTTTTACACGATCAGATACACGTAGTGTATTTATTGAATCTAAAATATCGCAATTGATCCTGGCTCTAGGACTCAGATTTAAAATAAATCTTACTGTTTTGTTTTGAAGAACTTGTAACTTATTTTTCAAAGATTTGGACAAACTTTCGTACCATGCTGATGAACAGTAATCAAAATAGCACTGAATTAGGGCAGATGCTAACGTTAATCTTGATCTTTTATTTAACAATTTTCCATTTCTGTATAAGAACTTCAGTCTAGAATTGACCTTGGCCACAATCTCATCTACTATAAGGTTACATTTTAGAAATTTATCAATTGTAATACCTAGATACTTAACAGACTCACTGGATTTGATGATATGATCGTGACATTTAACCTCAAATTGACCTTCATTTTTTAATTTACGACTAGGGCCAAAAAGGATAGACTCTGTTTTTCCAAGATGGAGAGATGACTTATTATCTATTAGCCACTCGGAACACTTCTCTAGCACCTTCCCAAGTTTGTTCGAGATAACATTTGGGTCTCTATGTGAGTATAAAATGGCGCTATCATCAGCATAAAGAATGAGTTTGCAATCTGTATCTATACTGATGGACATATCATTAACGTAGCATAAAAACAATAGTGGGCCTAAAATGCTCCCTTGGGGAACCCCACAAGTAATTTTCTTTGACTTAGATACAACACTTCCGCAACCCACCACCTGAGACCTGCCAGTTAGATATGACTTAAACCATTGATTTTCAATTCCCATAATGTATAATTTATTACATAATATTTCATGGTCCACTGTATCAAACGCTTTTTGTAGGTCTAACATTATCATTCCTGTAAATAATCCCTTAGAGTTATTGTCCCTTATATGGTCCAACAAATGTATAAGGCATGTATCAGTAGAATATTTACTCCGAAACCCAAATTGAAACTCATACAACATGTTATTGTTATGTAAAAATTCCTTAAGTTGACAATAGACACTTTTCTCTAAGATCTTTGATACTACGCTTAAAACACTCACTGGCCTGTAATTCCCTACTTGGAGTGGGCTACCCTTTTTAAATAAAGGCTTGACCCTAGCCTGTTTCATGCTCTCTGGTACACATCCAGAACTTATTGATTGATTAATGATTGAAGTTATAGGTGATATAAGAACCCTTGCTCCTATTTTAAAAATTTTTGCTGATACCTCATCAAGACCAGTACTTTTTGTTGTACTAAGACCACATAGTTCTTCAAACACAAAAGTCTCCGACACAGGACTTAAAATAAGAGAATTGTTGTAAAAATTTCTGTTTGAATAAAACCCTCTAAATTAATTTGACAAAACATTGTATGTCCCCTTTGCAGTGGGTAGAGCTTCCACCAATTTTGATGCAACGGTAGTAAAAAAGTTATTAAAATGATTAGCAATATCCATGTCATCATGACTAATATCATCATTAATATTTAAAACAATTTTTTTCTCTTCTTTCTTTTGATTTCTATAACCTAAATCTTTCAAGTGTTCCCAAAGTTTTTTAGGATTATCCTTATTTTCTTCAAGTTTTTCTGTTACATACTCTGACCTAGCCTTTTTAATCTTTCTTTGAACCAAATTTCTAACCCTTGAAAATTTTTTCTGATCTTCATCTTTTTTGCTTTTTCTAGAAATGTTCAAAAGCCTATCTCTCTCATTTATAAGATCTAAGATGTCATGATTCATCCAAGGTTCTGTTCTCTGTTTTAATCTCACTTGTTTTACAGGTGCAAATCTATTAACAATATTCAAAAATTCAAAAAAAAAAAATCTTAGTATTTATTAATTTTCCGGCTTCTTCAATTGTTCTCCCACGGCACTGTAAATTCTAGCATAAAACAAGCCGGGCTACGGTAGAACAAATAATATTATCTGGATTCTGATTGGGATATGATATTTCCAGTGGAAACTGCATTCGGCTGTTGAGATCTGCTTGTATTTCCCTGTCACTGGTGGTCCCCAACAGTCCATCTCTTTCCACTCCCCCAGCACGACTCTGTTCACCAGCCATTCTGTACAAAGTTTACGAACGTTAAGCCTTCCTTGGTCTTCCGAGTCTTCTTCCTTGCTTTCTCCAGTACGTCTGCAATAGCAGATAGAACTTAGTCTGTCTCCATGTGTATCTTCCATCTTATAAAGCTACTAAACACGAAGACAGGATATGTTCCAGGTTTACCACAAATATTGCAGTTTTGATCGTCCCTCATGCCCCATGTTTACAATACACCATAAACTGACTAAAACTAAAACTACAGTCTCTGGGGGCTCTTTTATCCAGTTCTCTCTTCTGTCGGGCACCTTCCCAGTTTAACCAGCTTCCCTGCTTCTTCACACCAACTGCCTTCACCATTCTTGTGTGCTCTTCCATTCTGCGCATTTCTTTCTACAACAGTTACCTCTTCTCCATTTCTGATGATGTACCCCATTTTGTCGATGGTATCATTCCTATTCCATGCCTGCCTTTTGTTACACCTCCCACAATGTCGACTTGCCTCTTGCACTGTATTCTTTGCAGACCACTTTATGCCAGTCTTGATGCTCACTCTCAACTGCCTCCAGTACCTTGGAATAATTACTGTCACGGAACATTAGATACTGCCTGACCTTGGTGACGTTAAATTCCTCAACGATAGTGGAAGTTACAGCTTTCTTCATGTACTGTATAAACCAATGCTGCTAAAGCTTCTGGGAACCTCGAGAGGACGTTAAACAATACACAACCAATCAATCTAAGAAACCCACTGATCCATCTCTTCATCAATCGCGATTCAACTGATGTCACAGACAAATCATACCCAAGTAGAGGCCGCAGAATTCGTGTAAATACGTCGTGCTTTTATATCCATGCGTATTTTCCTTGTAAGACACTTTTGTCTATGGTGTTTATCCACTTCTAAAGTGTTGATTACTGGTGACGCTAACTTTTTTAATGCCAGTCTTGATGCTCACTCTCAACTGCATCCAGTACCTTGGAATAATTACTGTCACGGAACATCAGATACTGCCTGACCTTGGTGACTTTGAATTCCTCAACGATTGATTTTAGTTGAAGTTACAGCTTTCTTCCTGTACTGTATAAACTAATGCTGCTGAAGCTTCTGGGAATTGCGAGCCATCTTTTAAGGAACCCACTGATCTATCTGTCCATCGATTTAACTGATGTCACAGACAAATCATACCGAAGTAGAGGCCGCATAATTCATGGAAGTACGTCTTGCTTGTATATCCATGCCTTGTATTTTCCTGGTAAGTCACTTTTGTCTACTGGTGTCGCTAACATTCTGTTTATCACTCAGTGAATCATCAAAGAACTTTCCCAGGCACTTGACTGCTTTTTTTTTTAAACTGATAGGATAATATCATCTCCAACCCTGAACTTCTCTCCTTTTTCAATACGAGGCTCCTAGACTTCGTTGGTTTGATCTTCTTACGGGTCCAACAGATGATATCCTCAATCTCTTTCAAGGTCCATTTTGCCTCTATGATGGTCTTTGCTCTTATTGTCATGTCGTCCATGAACGCTCAGACATGGAGCTGTCTCACGCCATCCATGGACCTCTGCTCATCTTCTCCATCGACTTTACCATCAAATTCATTCAGAGAACAGAATTACTGATACTGTACAGCCTGTGATAATTCCAACTTCTAGGCGCTGCCAGGCTGTTGTGCAGTCCTGAGTAGTAAACAGTAATTGAAGCCTGTCAAAATAACTCATGATTAGCGTTCCGTATCCTGTCCGGTATATGGTAGCGCTGTTGGGTACTAGTAAGTAGGACCGACAGTTTACCTCTTCATGAGACCTGGAACCATAAGCATTGGCAAGACCCAACCATATTACTGCCAGTTCTCCTTTCATCTCTTTAATAGTTTCCCCTATAATCTATGTTAGAACACTTGTATGCTCGACACAAACCGAGACCCCTTAGACTCCTCCTGCAAATCTAATCTACAATTTTTTCAAAGGTCCAAAATTATGCTTTATATTATGATACCACGTAATTTATTGTTTAATTTTCGTGGTTTTCGAGGTATGAAGGGACCCGGGAATTTTTTTTTTATGTCTACCATGAATTGTAATTTTTCAGATATTATTACTCAACAAATCTTCATTCGCGTAATTAAACCCCCGCGAACCTATATTTTTTCTCACCCCTATGTTCCAATCAAAATGTGTTCTACAGTAATTACAAAACGTTAAAACAGTTCAAAATGGGTTTTAATATCTATTTATTTTGAAAAAAAATTATAATTCATTGAAATATACATTGGGGTCCGATGTGAAATAATAGGTAACTAATTTACAAAATAATAAGAAAAATGATTAGAACTTATACACATATTCACTAAAACTTGATTTCAAATAAACAAAAACAGTTTTATTCTGGAATTGATTTCAGCAATGTTCGGAAAGTAATCGTAATTTAGATGAACTTCGGTGGTAATGTAAAGCATACCTTATTTATAAGTAAGGCTTTAAAGTAATATTTGTTTGCACTCTCCCGACTCAAGGTAAAATTATTGGGTCGGTAGGTAGGTGGAGAAATCTTTATGCTTAAAATTTAAACATATTTGTCGACAGAATAGGAGGAATAAAGAGAAGAAATTGTGTCCGATGGAATAAGAAAAAAATTAAAGTCGGGCCATTTAAGTCAGTCGATCGTGATAGGACAATCAAACTTTTTTTTCAAAGATGGCTTTAGTAGATATGAATAGAAAGTAAAACTGTAAATCACTTGAGTTATGACACAGCAACAAATAGGATACATTATCTAAGGAGTCCCAAACCTTTACCCATCCCGCCTTTTAGTCCGTCGGATTACAGCAATCAAACAGCGCGTGAGATGACGTTCAAGAAAGCTTAACAGAGACTTACAATAAGAAGAGATCTAAAACTGAAATACGTAATTAAGAAGTACCCAAAAAACCAAAGTTTTATCAATTACAATTTTCATTACAAAATGTTCAAACTAAATCTTATATATTCTTAAGATAGAGGGTTTTCTACCTCTATAGAACAAATTATTAACTACAGTGTGAAATCTTGCAAAGATCATTTTCTCAGAAATGGAAGCGTTTACTGACAAATAGAACAACTGATCTTCAATAAAGATAGTAAAAAAAATCTTGTTCAAATAGATATTGCTAGAATGGCGAAAAAATGCTCAACACCTAGACGATATGGGAGTGGTGGATCTAGTGACGTCGCTCTCCAGGGTGGGGCGGAAAGAAATCTCAGACTGGGTTCAGAAGAAATTGGGTCAATGGTATGTGCCAAGCTAAAAATATTGCCGATATATACAATTTTTATTGTGCTCGCATTCGACTCTTGTGTTTAACCCAAGATTTTGTGCTGTTTAAAGGTTGAAAGAGAATGAATTTGAGAAAGGTGACAGGTTTTATAAGTGGGCAGAAAATGCCATGAAAGGAACTCTGGAGATTTCGAAAAATGACGGTAACATTTCAGCCATTAAAAACATGACCATTTAATATAAATCTAAAAGTACAATTCACCCCCTTTCACATCATTTTATTGTTGTTTTTTTGGTTTTATATAGATTACCCAGAACCAATGTCAACCGAATTCTTCGTTCTACTGGTTAAAAAATTGCAAATCCGGAATTTCAGAATTTTTGCGTGTCGCTAGGAATATCAGAAAATCAAAATGCCAACATTTTTGCCGACACAACTTTTCCTAATTACCAATACGTGTAAATACGTTTTACGTGTAAGTACTGATTCCTTTTATCTTGATACATATTTCTTAAACTGAACTTTTTTTCGCTATGGAAAAAGTTTTTATTAAAGCACAGAAGTCTTTAGTCTTAGAGTGCATTCTTTTATTCTTAATTTTATTTGTATGAAAATGCCCCTGATATTTTTTTAAATCATTTCGTGATCAAAATTTCTTTTAGATGTTGATCGTGGCACGTGAGCTTCATGAAGACCGCATTGATGCCCTAACAGACCTTATTAAAGCTCTCCAATCCAGTGAAAATAAAGACGCCGTGGACTGGATTAACAACTGTAAAAATAAATTGTATTTTATGATAATTTCAACAACCTTGTTTAAAGTCATCAATTCGTAAATTCTTATCTATAGTCGTCATTGTGACCTTGTTAGCAAAAACAACTTTTATTTAATTTGGGCTGGTTCTTTAAAATTGTATTGCCTTTGTAACCACTACGGAATAGGCCTACGTTCAGGATTCCCGGGTTCAGGGCTGCGTGACCTGTCAACAGGGGATGCTTACTTCTCTATGGCACCTGATCCCACCTCTGGAATTTCCAGGAGTCTATGTTTATGCTCTGTTCACAATTTACTTTTGTATTTTTTTTAGATCGTCAACCGTTTGATATCGTCACATTTTCAAATTTTATTGATTCCATTTTATGGCTGTTCAGGTTGAAGTTTGTTGCATGTCAACTGAATTTTTAATTCAAGGAAAATGGACTTTTTAAAACCTATTTTCAATTGATAGAAAATAATTAGCACTATTAAGATTTTTCGTTAGTCACTAAGACCTCTAGTTTTTAATTTAGACCAAACTTGGGTTTATTCGTGGATAGTTTCCATTCTTTATAAAGGAACAAGTATTTGGAATTTTGAATAAAGATGCAAATATTTAAATTTTTTATTTGCTTTTTCTTTTTGTATAGGACAGAGAAAAATAAAGATACGAGGGAAATGTCTAAATTTCAGCTTGATCTGGAGCGATCTATCCGGAAAGAGGAGGGGAAGGAGGACGACAGTGAGGTAGATGAGGAAGATAGCGAAAACGACGAGGACGACGAGGAAGGGACTCCTCGAGCAGTCCAGAACGAGGCTGGGAAGGCCACCTCAGAACAAGATCAAAAATACAACTCTGAACTCAAAGAAAACAGAGATAGTATTACAGTCAATAAAAGTGATCAAAAATCAAACGAGGACACTGATGGGAAATCCAAATTTAATGAATCAGAGCTTAAAGAAAAGAAGAATGTCGAGAAACCATCTGACAAAGAAAATGAAGTAGCTAGGTCAAAAATACAATCTAGTGACAAGTCTGCTATCAGTGATCTAGAGAAAAAGGCAGATGATGTACATTTGTCTGCAGACGAGAGTCGTAATACAGAATCCAAATCTGAACTTGTAATAGAATAACAGAAAAGAAATGCTTTCAATAATGCTATTGTGTAAATCCTTCATTATTAAAAAAATATCATGTTTTATCTATTTAATATTGCAATTGTGTGAATGCGACATTTGTCAAAATTGATGTTTTTAACCAATTGTCCAAAATCATGTTTTATAACCATATACAAAACCTTTCAACGGTACAAGATGAAGATTTACAACTATCTACAAAACCTTTGAACGGTCTAAAATGATGTCTAATAACTATTCAATGATATGTTTTGTGCATGATACATTTGTCCAAAATTAAGATATAAAACTATCTACAAAAACTTTCAAAGTTCCAAAATTATGTTTTATTACTATCTCGAAACTTTTTAACCGTCAAAAATTGTGTTTTATAACTATTCAATTATATTTTCTGTCCAAGATGACAATATTCAATAACACTATCATTTGAAATGCAACATTTGTCCAAAGTAATATTCATAACTATCTTCAAAACATTTACACGGTCCAAAATGATGTTTTATAACTATTCAATAATACTTTTGTGCAAATCCGTACTATTTACAAAACTTTTTAACAGTCAAAAATTGTGTTTTATAACTATTCGATAATACTTTTTGTTCAAAATGACAATATTCAATAATTATATTTTGCGAAATGCAACATTTGTTGAAATAATATTTACAACTACATGTATTTTCAAAACATTTACACGGTTAAATCAAAGTACTCAGAAGTACAGAGAGCCGGGCTCATTTACAATGTAGAATGGATTTCTTACATGAATCACGTTTATATTCTGATAAAAGAATTATTTTAAAACTATCAATATAAATGACAAGACACTGACAGTGAGTTTTTCAATCCTAATACCTCGGTCCGATTTTGTCAGAATCAGAATTAATCTGGTACCGCAGCTGAATGTAAACAAACAGGCCAGTCTGGTTCCCCCTCCTGCTTTACTTCGTATGTGTAGAGAACTACGTAACACTGATTATCAAAAATCCTTACGCTAATAAACTTTGTTCTTTGACTTATGAAGTTTTCAAAGTCATTACTACTAATGTTTATTTTATATAGAAAAACTTCGTTTTATTTTTGTTGCTTTATTTAGCGTTTGTATTATCTCAAAAGAGGTTGAGATTAAGAACTATATTTTTTGCACGTAACTTTAAAATGGCGACTATGGGGTCAACATCCTGCCTTGAACAGGATCACATAAGCCGGCAATTGCTCTTTGAGCAATAAGCCCGGCTAAAATAATGTTTTAAAACTTATTAATAACTATCTAGAAAAAAATTTCAACGGTCCAAAATGGACATTGGGGTTTTATAACTATCTACAAAACTCCATACCAGTCCAAATGATTATTATAAATAATCTTTAATTTCTTCAACGATCCAAAATTATGTTTTATAACTTATGAAATTTATAAAATTTTGGACATTGGTATTTTATAACTATCTTCAAAACTCCATAACAGCCCAAAATGATTTTTATACCTAATCTACAAATTTTAAACGGTCCAAAATTATGTTTTATAACTTATGAAACCACTGATTTTCCTGTTTAATTTTCGTGGTTTTCGAGGTATAAAGACTTTAGACTCAGGAATTTATGTCCACCATGAAATTTGTAATATTTCACAGATAGTATTACTCAACAGTTCTACATTCACGAAATTAAATCCCTATGAACCAATATTTTTTCATTAATCATCAAAAATTTGCTCCCATGAATATGTGTTTTACAGTATTTACATAACATTTAAACAGTCGAAAAAGATTTTTTATATCTATTTATTTCAAAAAAATATTTAATTTGAAATTTTCAATTGAATCCAATGTAGATTAACTTATTTTCAAAAGAAATAAGAATAATGAATATAAGAAATACATATATTCACCAAAACTGATTTCAAATTAACAAAAATAGTTCTATTCTGGAATTGATTTCAGCACATTTCGGGAAGTAATCGGAAATTTTAATGAACTTCGCTGTTAGTGTAAAATATACAGTATTTGTAAGTAAGGCCAGAAATGTTTGTTTGCCCTCTCCCTACTCAAGGTAAAATTATTGGGTCGGTAAGTATGTGGTAAATTCTTTATATTGAAATATTCAACATATTTTTTGACGGAATAGGAGGAATATAGAGAAAAAATGTGTTCTGGAATGAAAAAAAAGTTTCAATCCGGGTCATTTTTAGTCAGTCGGTCGGGAGAAGGCAACTAAACATTTTTTTCAAAGATGGCTTAAGTAGATATGACTAGAAAGTATAACTGTAAATCACGAGAGTTATAACACAGCAAAAGAAAGGATACATTATCCGAGGAGTTCCAAACCTTTATTCATCCCCCGTTTAGTCAGTCGGATTAATCTAACAGCCTGTGAGTTGACATTCGTGAATGCAATACGGAAGTTTTCAATAGGAAGAGATCTACACTAAAATTTAAAGAACACTAGGAATGCTCAGGAAAACGATGTCAATCATTACTGCAAATTAGAAGAATGTTGAAGTATTTAAAACAAACATCTAACCGATCGAGAGATCAAGTTTATCTTGGGTGATGGAACCAAGCTGTAAAAGTTGATGAAAATGAATAGGATGGGACGTGTTAAATGAACAGCTCCATCAACAAGACAAAGAATGCAATGAAGTTGACATAAAAGATGCCTGAGTTTCTGATTGATAATATCTATGTGTGGTTTTTTTTATGGATATCCGGCTTTCCAACAATCCTTTTGAATTCCCATGGGTAATATTAGATATATCAACGACGTAATTAACAATGGTAATTTCCATTCTTATTTCGATATGAGATATCCCGGTGATCGTGAAATAAAAGATGCTAGAGCCTGACACATCTGATTCATATTTGGATATTTTACTTGAAAAGACTTTATTGTAATCTGACAACCAAGCTTTATCATAAACGTAACTAATTTAACTTTACAATCGTCAACTTCCCTTGATTATGCAACAATATACCTTCATCACCTGCATACGGAGTTCATATATCTTAGTTGCTGCGATACGTAAGAGCATGCTCGAGATCTACATATGAACAATTTCTAAAGCGATGTAAATTATTGACAAACAAGTTGATAAATCAAGAATATCAACAGTATCGTCATCATTTCGTACGTTCTATGGTACTAGTAGAGACAATGACCTTGTCAGCAAATACATTTTATCATTGAGTCAAATGCTGACTGACGTCTCTCATACTAATTGTTAGTCCATTATCTATACACTAAATTGACAACGGATTTTTCCTGTTATTTCATGACGTGGAGCACACGGCGGGTGTGATCGATCGGCAGGCAGCAGGGGATGCTCATTCCTCCATGACATCTGATCCCACCTCTTGATGCTTCGGAGGTACGTGTTTGCTGTGCTCCTATTTTGTATTATGGACTTTAGAACTTGAATAGTGCTCGTTATCTCCTATATGTTTCATATAAAGAACGAAAAAAGAACGAATAAATGGACTGTTAATGAACCCAGGAAAACGCAATGATTTCTAGATCAGAAATATTGGTATATGGGCGGCAGTATCTGATCGAGACGTACAACAGGAGATATACACAACTGCACTATTTAATTAAGATGTAATTTCCATTAAATTTCATTTAGTGTGATGAGGAGTTGTGTAGAAAGATTCCTTCCCATACAATTGTGAAGTTGACAGACGGACACTTCCATCACGATGGACTTTAAAACGGGGAATAAATAATCGCTTTGAAGAATTATTAGAAACGGTAACATTTATTCAGTGATGAGATAAGAAAGGAGTGGCGTGTGTGTAGTGCATGCTGCCTGCAGATAGACATAATCGACGTAGCAAAGGCAGTAACAGATGGAAGCAAACTACATGTGTGTCGAAAGAATTAATAACCGTGTCAGTACAAACGTTATTAATTTGATGCAGCGTAACAAACTACACACGTGTCAAAGAGTTAAAGGCATGTTTACGTAAATATTTAGGAATCTTCATCTGGTAGAAAGTCATTGAAATATTAAATGTAGATGTCAAAATTTTATCTTATTGATCAGATCTGCTAATCATTGATTTTATATCAAATATTGTTTTCTAATGTCTGCGAAGTTTGCAATGAATTATATATCTGATATAGAATTTGAGACCTTACATATATCCTGTTATTTGATATTAAAATTGTGATGCTAAATATATATTCATAATTGAATAATTAGATACTCATTTAGATAGCATATCCTAGTATTCATACCGCCAGCGAGTAGCTCTTTCCAATTGATTCATAAAACGATCGCCTATCCACACGGGGGATTCACTGTTGCAATATCGCAGTGTGTGGGGATTTTTAACCATCAGTGATAATGCATGTTTTAAACAAACGGAAATTTATTGAAGGAAGCTCAAATTTATATATTTTTTAGAGGAATTCATGCTTAACATTTCACTATTATTCTTTCCTGTGGCAGCACAACATTGGTTTCATTGTAACAACTTTACAGTGTTTGAAGGTATGTATCGTATGCGAAGTATTCTACTAACATGTTATTTACATATTTAAAAAAAAACATCTATGTATTCGAGAGACATTAATTGGACTAAGTTCTGAAAATTGTTTGATAATAGGATGTTAACAGATTAACGGCAAAAACGCTTAATAAGTTACCATGTATATATGTATTGGATTTAGTATTCTTATCATATTCATGTAAAGGAAAGAAAATACTTAAATAACCTTTAAGTTAAAACAAACTTGCTTGTTATTCTATGCCAAAAAATAAAGTGTTTACATTAATTATATATTTTGAGTCAAGGCTACAAGATGCTTTTTTTTCTATTTTAAGTAACTTGCAAATAAAAAGAGCATGTTACAAGTTCAATGTAAATCCTTATCATGTGCATACAAATACAATGTATCATAAACAACATTAAAATACATGTAAAATGCTAGGAGACTATTACATCAAAGCTGTTGATGCAGTCACAGATAACAAATGTTGAATTCGTAACACGGCTCACTTAAAACAACCCACTCGATCTCTTGCTTGCGAAAAAATTGTAAGCAATTAAAATAAAAAGTTTCAGTTCCTCATTGGCACTTTTGATTCTTCGAGGAAATTAGAATATCGAATATACCGAGTTTGGAGATGATTTTTTAATTTCCTTACCAAACCTCTCTCTTTTTCGCAGGCTACTGTCCGGAGCTGTTTGCTCTTGTTCGAAACATCATAAACACGAAGATGCATCTAAGATTTATGTGGTTTCAAATATGCATATTTTTTTGTTTCAAATTTTATAGATTTAACTATGGACAATGTAACCCAGATTTACGCCAATGCTTCTGGAGTAAGGTTTGAAAGCTTAGAAGAGATCAACCGGTCAATAGCCGTACAGCGCCTTCCAACTGTCATCTTTTTAATAATTTTGATAATTATTGGAACAATTGGAAACACATTTGTGCTTGTCATATATTCTCTGAAGTATCCACCCTCAACATTCCGTCTTTACATCCTGACATTAGCGGTGCTAGATTTGCTCTCCTGCTTAATTCCGATGCCACTAGAAGTCTTCGACAATGTATATCCGGTGATGTTTTACAACGAGCCAATTTGTAAATATGGCCGTTTTTTAGGCGGTGTCCTTAAGATTGGATCTGCGTTTGTCCTTGTTGTAATAGCTGCGGGTAGATATAAAAGGATCTGTCACCCATTCTCCAAGGCCACCAGCTTGTTGCAGGCCCGTCTTTGCTGTGCATCAGCCATAGTTCTTGCTATCGCGTTTTCGTGGCCAAATGCAATTCTTCAAGGAATTAAACGAGTGTATCTTCCAGGTAATATTACAGGTTTTGATTGCACTTTTGATGACGCAACCATAAACACAAAATATCCTTTCATTTATTCTACGATACTCTTTGTTGTGTATATTACGGTATTTTTGCTACTAACTTCATTATATTCTCTTGTGATTGTCTCTCTTCGAAAACAAGCGAAAAAACAAAGAAGTAAAAATCTTGGTGAAAGACTCGATAAAACAAACCCAAGAATTACGAAGCTTATGATTGCAATCACGGCGGCATTTATATTGTGTTATTTACCAGACTGCGTCATGGATGCTGTGTCTACTTTCAAGAGAGGAACTATTTTCCCGCCGAGTCGCTTTGTTTTGGGAACACTTCCGCTTTTAGCCAGAGCATTTTTCATCAACAATGTCATCAACCCCTTCATATATTTGATCGGGGAATCGAAATTCCGAGATATCGTAAAGCAGTCATTAAGATGGATTTTCTGCACCATCTGTTGCCGCCCTCAAAATCAAATGAAGAGCTTCGCCATGGAAGAGTAATTATCGTAACGGAAGTAAAATCTAACGATAACTTAATGTCGATATAAATGTATATTTGAGATCATTGTGTTGCTTTAATTCATTTCTTATGAAGGAGGATGTTAAGTGCGATGATGCAAATGGATTACTTTATTACCTTTTAACGGATTATAAATGATTTACTTGCCTTTATACTTATACGACTAGACATTAACTTAATTCTGCGCAGAGGTGTTGGGGAAAAGGTCAATCAGTTGAAAATATTGGGTATTCAAGTAAATACATGAATTTTTATCAGACGGATGAAGCTATAATCTTCAGTCATACAAATACACGTAATATTGGTTCAAATTCACTGTCATTTGTCAGGCTATTGTTCTAAAGCACATGTATTCTGAATTTGTTATAATAAAAGGATGCTGAAGATCCTCATTGAGACAACATTTATGAAGTCTGTGGAGACTATGTCGTCTAACAAACTTTTGGACTTCTGATATGTACTAATTGTGCTCAATCATTAACCAACCTTTGTTTTTCCTTATTTATGTAAAGCAATTTTTTGAAGAAAAAAAAAACATTTATACGAATAAAAGAAAACGCTTTGGTCTTCAACTCGACATTGACAACGTAAGTGTTATCAATTAACAATATTTATTTTCATTCATATGCCTATTCGATACATCTATAACTCAAAATAAAATAATCCTCGAGTCTAAACACAACTGTTCATATTTGGAAGTTTAACTGACTATAGGGAATAAAATCCAATTAACAACTAAAGTTAGTCTATGACAAACAAATGACTTCACCTTCCCACAGCCATTTTCCTTATTTTATGTATATTAATAAGTATATTAATGCTACACTATAACCTGCATTTATGTTTATGTTTCCCATCTTATTCTTTAGGCCAGGCCAGGCTAATGGCAGATAAGTTGATGTTACAGGCATTTCAACAAACTCGTTTAACGTAAGAATTTCATTGATATTATGGCCATTTTAAAAATGTAGATAGCATTTAAAACGAACATTGGTTCTTTTATTGGCTGACGTGTTTAATATTAAATGATAGAAATTTTTGATAAAACATTTTACTATGGAATATCCCGTCTTCTGATCAATGCATAGGGCACAAAGCAGCTGGGTTAAATGGGGAACCGCGTTTTTTTTTTTTTGCCATGTTCACAGAATGGAATTCATTATAATTTTTGTTCAGATTGATCATCATTTATTACTTAAACCATACTTTTACTTTTGAGCGTAGCAAACACGGGCCTCCAAAACATCAGAGGTGGGATCAGGTGACGTGGAAAAGTGAATATTCCCTGCCGACTATGACATTTTAGATCTGTCATATTTTATGTTCTTAAAATCGTACATGCCCATTTTATTTTTGAATGTTAAATGGAAATGTTACCTTTATATTTACATACATACAATTTGTAATTTTTTTTTTACAATATTCGCATTGAAATTAAGAAATCAGCTTCATAAGAAAATGTTAAAAGGTTAAGTTACAAAGTATAAATTACAGTAATTACTAAATTAAATTTTAGGTAACTATAGTAATGTTTTGTTAGGGATGATTTGAATTTTGTCCTTTTCCATTGTCCACAGTATTTATGAGATTGATCAGTTTTTTTAATTTCATTTTTTACATGCCAATCTTTCTATGGATTCCAAAATAATTTTTCATTAAATATACTCCACAGTATTTCTTTTTTAATCACATATAATTGTAATTGTGTAAGAAGTTCCCCATAGAAACCAGAACTGATTGAGGGAATTTGGTCACGGTGAAGAATATAAAGATGAAGAACGTTGATCATCCCTTCGCTAAACACGTTTATTATATGATTGAATAATTTCCTTCTCTCTGATTGGCTGAGAACCAACTATGTTAGAAAAATAATACGTTGTATTGACTCAGTATGGGCTCAGTAAATATTGTACTCCTCAGGCGTCTAAATCATCGTATTGACCTTAAAAACAGCAATAATTGTATAATATTATATTGTTATTTTTACCACTCATTCTTCCAAAACGAAAATCTTTCTAGCAAAGGATTTTTGGAGGATCAAGAACTTTGGTGGATAATTAATCTGCTCATAATGCAATCAGTCGTTATCTATTGCCTCACCTGTAATGTGTTTATTTAGGAATAAGTTATTGTATTTATTATAGATATCTTGTACTTAAAACTTCATGAACTCAATAAATGCTTAATCAATAAATAATACTGATAGTCCATTGCTATAATCAATAATTGCATATTAATATTTTATTAAGTTGTCTATTTAGGGTGTTAAATTTTTAGCCAATTCAACCAGGTTTACTTTTTACCCTAACTCTTTTATGTTTTTGCTGTTTGTTGTATAAAGTTTTTTTTTACCTAGCTGACATCAACATAAGCAAAAGAAAAAAAATCCAGATTTTTACGGGTCATTTTTTTTTTTATAATTTGTTAATTAAACCTAAAAGAGAACCTAAAGTATGATTCTGCTGATTCTTATCATCCAATTTTATCTTCGATGATATATATAGAGATATAGAACAGCATTCAAACTCAAAAGTCCATTAAACACTATAAAATAGGAGCAGAGCCAACACGGACCGCCAAAAACATTAGAGGTTGGATCAGGTCCCATGGAGGAGTTAGTATCCCGGTCACGCCCGCTGTGTGCTCCCTGTCATACATGTAATTGGGATAAAACGGAAAAATCCATCGACAAATCATTGTTTAAATAATGGCCTAACAATTTTTATGAGAAAAGTCGATCAGCTTTTGACTAAATGATGAATTGTATTTGATGAAGATCAATCATTGTATCGACCATAGAACATACGAAATGATGACTGTTGCTGTTGTGTATCGAGTCAACTGAGATGACTAGAGATATAAACCACAAATAAGACAAGTTGACGATTGGAAAGTTAAAGTCATTCTTATGCGTTGTGAAAGTCATTCTGTTTAAGTATTTGATTGTGAGCCCCCTCTACCCTTGTAGTCATGATCTCCAGTTTGAACCTATACACTGTGTATTGAAGTCTTGAATTAAATTTGAACCTTCTGACTCAGTCGTTAAAAGAAATCTATAAATCTTTCATTAATTTTTCATTACCTCCTTTTAAAAGGGGATGTGGTTCTTCGTTTGCACAAACTTGAATCATCTTTCTAAAAGGTCGCCCGCGTGGCGCATTGGTTAGAGCGTCTGCTCTAGAGTCGCAAAGTAAGGAATTGATCCTTACGTTGCGAGTTCGAAACACGCTGTGGGGCGTAGAGACTTGTCCTTCGGATATATAAACCGAGGTCCCACGTCACCCGTATAAACCGAGGTCCCGTGTCGCAGTAGGTGCTGGCACAAAAAGATCCCTTCTAGCTCAATGTCCCTGAGTACCGAGTATAGGACAAAATTTGCAGCTCTCCACCGGCAAGTGGTGGCGTCTCCATATGAGTAAAAAAATCGAGAGGGACGTTAAACAATATACAATCAATCTTTCTAAAAGATGTTTTGTAGCAAATTGGTTGAAAATTGCCTAATGATTCTTGAGAGGAGTTTTGAAAATAGGAAAAAATAAGAGGGACGCCGGATAAAATGTGACGAGAAAAGCTTACTTGTGCTTTCAAGTGACGAAATACATAAATCGATTAAATATAAAATTTTTGATTGGTAGCATAAGACATTTTAAATACAGGAAATTCAAAGAACCTTTGCAACATTTTTTCGTCACGGTGTTTTAATAATTTAACAATGTTGCAATCAGCAGTCGTAAATTGGCTCAAAACCAATAATTTTCCAAAAAAAAAGAGTTATCGATGGCTATTAGAGATAACATGCCGAAAAAATAACAGTCATTTAGAAATACTATCTGCATCCCTGTTCTAGACACCTGAATAATCATTATTTTGTGGTGAATATAGATATACATCCAATAAAAATATGATCACCCGGAAACTGTCTGAAACATGAACGCAGTGAAAAATTCAATTGTATGACTATACAAAAGGATGCCACAAAACTTTCAAAATATTTGTTACAAACGAGTTAATCCCTAGAGAAATGCTTGCAATTGCAACCTTTAGACGAAAAATGTATATCCAAGGATTCTTACTAATTTCAGATTGTGAATTAGCTAGCAATTAATATATTTATATAGTATACATGAAGTTTTCTCTCCTGGCATATTCATTAATTTACGCCAGTATGAAACTATTCTGAAATAAATAACATGAAACAAATGGAGATAACGAACAGTATTCAAGTTCAAAAGTCTATAAAAGTAGGTAACGAACTGTATTCAAAATGAATATGGACAGATAATGGGGAGCATCCTGTTTCACCATAAACTATAAGATTTTGGGTACTACTTTTCTGGTACAATATTTGTTTCAAAAATTATTAATGAACACGTTCAATAATGCTTTCGAAACCCTAGATGTTACATCCATAGAGTAACACTGGTATAACCATTTTATCGAATAAATCAAATTGCGTGCTACAAGGAGGTTAAATTGTCTAATTTTTCTGATAACACACCCATACAAGTGTTGTCCGGTAAAATCGTGGACAAGTTGTCTAGATTGAAAATAATCATAACTGCAAATTCTAAAATTTTAACTCCTCTTAAGTTCATTTTTCGTCAAAATATATCTATAATTTTTATAAATATGAAGATATATTCCAATTTCTTGACTCAAATTATTCGAATCTGTTTGTTAAAATACCGGTATATGCATTTGGATATAATATGACGTTAAATAAAAAAGATACGACAAAAGTCTAACAACTCTTTGAATGACCCTCGTACATAGCAAATTTCAAATAGATATATTCACAAATAGAAAAACATGATATTTTATATTCTGTATTGTAAAACCTTTAAAGATTTATTCCTATACAAATCTATACGAAAAAAAGTTTAACATTTCTAATATTTTCCTGAGCGGGCATAAAAAATCGATGTTGGACCGCTTTCATCACAGAATGGGCGGAGCTTAATCTCATTTTCATTCGTTGTTGTTCAAATTTGACACACCTGATGCTACATCACGGAAGACAGTACAAAAATACATGTCAAAAAAATTAAAATGAAAGGTATAACAAAACGTTTACTGACTATGTTCTCGGGCAAAAGACAGTTTGTCGACCGTCGAACCGAACTGCCTGCCTTCAACATAACGGCCTCAGGCAGACAGTTTGGTTTTCGGGTCCGACAAAACCCACGTTGCCCTCGAACTCAGTCAATAAATGTATATTGTATCGCCTTACAGCGTACGGATGATAACGGACCACCTTCGTACATTGCGTTTTGGGCTTGGTGACAAAACCCACGTTGCCCTCGAACTCAGTCAATAAATGTATATTGTATCGCCTTACAGCGTACGGATGATAACGGACCACCCTCGTACATTGCGTTTTGGGCTTGGTGACATAAATGTTTTCAAAAATGAATTGAAAAACAACAAAAATAATATTGAGTAACAACTGCTGAAAAAATTACTTGTGATTCCAAAGACACGCATCAAAATCAAAAGTATTTTAAGTAATTGTTGTTAATGGGCATATTACTAGATTCCTGTAGTAATGATTTATATCGACTTACGTAATAAGACCAGGCAACGCAGATGAAAACACCGAACTGGCCTTTTGGAGCAAAAGGAAACATAACTTGCTAACAACATAACTAGCCAACATGACTAGTAAAAATGGTCCCCAATCTATGGCACGCCAAATTCACTAAAAATGATCTAAACATGGTTTCACAGTTAAACTAGGTTTATCGACTGTAAACTATAGTTTACAAACCGTGAACTATAGTTAACAATTTGTGAACTATAGTTAACAATTTGTTAACTATAGTTTTCTTATGTAAAATTTTATTTAACGGTTGTTAACTATAGTTTACGAATGCTAATCTAAGTTTATCTGTCTGTAATAAAATGTTAACACTAGATTTTGTTGATAAACATAGATTCACTTTTGTAAACTATGATTTACAATCGTGAACTATAGTTAAGAGTTGTTAATCATAGTTTCACATATCATGAAACTATATTTATCGTTATCTCTTATTAAGAGTTGTAAAGTTTAAAAATCGTGAAACTGTATTTATCAGAAAATCTATGTTTTGCAATCGCAAATGATTGTTTTCAGTGTTACATGTAAGAATAGTTTACGGTTCTGAAACATAGATTATCGCGTTAACTATGGTATACAAATGTAAAATATAGATTAACCTTGTTAACTATAATTTACAGGTCGTAAACTATAGTTTACAACCGATAAAGCAAGTTTATCGACGGTGAATTTTGCGTGCCATACCAATCAACGTCTTAAAAAACCCTTTCAAAACACCAGCAATGAGTAGCTAGTGTTCTCTGTTCTATGCATTCTCTACATTCAATCTTAATGGAGGCTTTTATCGGTGTATTAGTCTCGTTTTTTGTACTCTTCTTCCTATTTCATTTATTAACAAGCAACACCTGATTCGAATTCTAGTAACAAGTGATGTGCATTTCAAAGCACATTCAAACTTTGTGTACTTAATATGTAATGAATCCACTTCTTTGTGTAGTTCGTAATTCATGAACGACCTCTTAGAATATTTTAAATTGAATAAAAAAAATAATGAAATATTGATTAAGAAAAAACCCATAAACAATATTAACGAAAAACTTACAGAGTCAGTGTATAACTTCTAATTAAAATATATACGTGCTTCCTAAAACAAAATATGTCATCAATTTTTTACAAAAACAATACCATTTGGTTTAATTGACGGCTGAAAAAGTTGATTTCATTATGTTTATAATAAGTTTCCATCAATGCCTGTCTCCAGTAACTTAACAAAAGACGTATCGGAGTCTGTGGTGACTTTTATCTAATGATCTAATTAAAGTAGGGATGTAAAATGATTTATGTAACTAACTGATAGAATATAGTTGATTTATCTAAATGTTGCATTGCAGGCAACTGAAAGAGAATTTTTCTTTCATGTAAAGGGTTTTCTAAAGAAAATATCTCAACATATGAAAATAGAAAAAAACCTACTGCATGAAAAGTAGTCGATTAGAAAAGAGAGACAACGACTTACTTGCTATGACATTTTGGAAATTATACCCTGAAAGGTTCTGAATTTCACTATATGTAAGTGCAAAGATCGAAAACCGTTAACAAAGGAGATTTTTTTTTAAAAAATTATGTTGGAATTTGAAACAAACCTTGTTCATTTACACTGGAAACATAAGGATTTCATATTAACTTTGTAGCATTTAACTTTAGACACAAAAGATAAAGGAGGAAACAAAGTCAACAGTAAAGCATTCAGAGAGGAAAGTAGTGAGACTTTACCAAGATACTAGCCATCAACCTGGTCCATCCTCTGATGTTTTGGAAGTCCTGTTTGCTCCGCTCCTATTCTGTAATTTGTAATGGATTTTTGAGCTCAAATTGAATACTGTTCGTTATCTCCAAATATGTCATCAACTCATTAATGACCGTCAAACATGCCAACAATACCTAACAAATGAATGGCATCTTGAACTGAACTAGATTCTCATTTTATAAGCTTTTATCGTTCTATTAGTTTTCATTCCAACTTCTCAACCAGTTTTTCATTTTACATTTTTTTTCTATAAACGTTATTTCGCATGAACCATGGAATGTAACGACTAGAATTCAAGTATACAATACAAATCGGTGGCGGATCAAACACAGACCTAAGTGGAATCAGCAAGGTTTACTGAATATGTGCATTTGATTTTAATTTTATCAATATACAAGAATTGTGACCTACAGTTCAAGAATATGTGTAATTAAAAAAAATGTATCTATGTATTCAAACAAGTGTAACATTTTCTAAAAGAAAACAAAAACATAAGAACCAACAACAATAAAAGAGCGCGTGAATTTAACAGCCATTAGGCATGACATGCTCAGAGTATAAATGGGTACAATGTATATAGAAGTTGTCCCTCTTTGTCGACATGAATATCCTGGCTTCTTTGGTGCAGTAAACTAGAATATAGTTTCATGATATGTAAAAAAAAATCTTGCATATGTATCCTAAGTTTGAACAATCCACCTTACTTATTTTTTCTTGTTTTAAGACAATCTTCTTTCCAAGATTACTTTTATTAACGTTGATAACTTTAATCATTATGTGGTTTATTTACAATAGAGTTTCACACAAAAAAATTATTTTTATCTTTAGTCTTTTAATAATTCAATTGAGTTCCCCTCCCTAAGGTAAATCTTGAAATGTAATCAAGGCCTTATCCTAAGATAAACCTTAAAAAAGTTATTCAAATGCTCTTCTTATGATTAAAAAATAAAAAATAATGAAAACCCACCTTAATTTAAAATTGAAAGAATAGTAATATGAACTCCTGGAATAAATTCAAAGTTTTTCAATAAATTGTTTTTATTTGACGTAAAGAAAATAAACGAAATTATATCAAGATGCATGTGGATTGTGTGAGAAGCATACTTCAAAGTTAAGTATAATTAAAAATTTTCTTAAGTTTTTTCTAATATTAATATAAAACAAATCCAACGAAGCTCGCTAAAATCATATTGTATGAATTAATTACCTGATACCTTTCTTTGAATCACTTTCACTCGATTGTTTAGTCTACAGATAAATGTGAACATGTGTATATTTGACGATCAATGCTAATCATCTTAATTTTTTACATCAATACTTTTGTGAAATTTTAATGCAAAATACGAAGATATTTCCCTGTGACAATAATAGTACAAATGCATGAAATTTTGCATTAAAAATGTAACAAGATTATTTATATAATTTCGTATTGAAGGACAGATATTGTTTAATGACTTTGAAATGAATTCTGCTCGTTATCTTCATATTCTTCAAATAAAACAGATTTGCTAAAGTCATGCAATCAATAAAAATATTTTAATATATAATTTGTTCATACATGTAATTAGAGACGTTAAGCTGGATTCAAGATTTCTTAATTGTGTCTTAAGGAGTAGAAAACTGGATAAATTTACAAGGGTGTTGGCAAAAGAAAAGAAAAGGCAGGTACGTATTAATACTATTTCAGGGATTTGATCAATGCATAAATTACAACCAATGTGTATTTATCCATGCATTTAAAGATTTTGTAGCTATTTTTGTTTTCGTGTTGTTAAAAGTCCCTCTTGAGAATTTTAAACTCATATGGAGAAGTCACCACTTGCCGATGGAGAGCTGCAAATTTTGTCCTTTACTTGGCACTTACGGCCATTGATCAGTGAGGGATCTTTTTGTGTGCCAGTACCTACTGTGACACGGGGCCTCGATCGGTTTATACGGTCTCGATTAAAGGACTAGTTTCCAGGTCCCACGGTTGGATTCGAACCCGCGGCGTTCATAAATGTAGAGCAGAATCTCATTCAATTAAGGGCCCTCTCTAAACCAGATTAAAATGTTTATGGACATTGAGAAAAATAGATTCTGAAGGATATGGATATAACAAACAATATTCAATATCAAAGTCCATAAAACAATACAAAACAAGAGCAGAGCAAACACAGACCTATAAAACATCAGAGGTGGGATCAGGTGCCATGTAGGAGTAAGCATTCCTGCTAACCGGTCACATCTGCCGGGTGCTCCTTCTCATGATCGGGAAATAACGGAAAAAATCCTTCGTCAATTCACATATAAACAATGGACTAACAATAAGTATGAAAAATGTTTAGTCAGCATTTGACTCAATGATAAATTGTATTTGCTGACAAGGTCATTGTAAGGACTTATGAAAATTTATGAAATGATGAATTTAATCGAGACTGCTTATATTCTTGTTTTTCAATAATTAACCTCGTTCTAGAAATTGTTCATACGTAGAGCATGCTCTTGTGTATCGAATCAACAGAAAATATAAACGCAGTTGATAGCTGCATAAGTAAGGGAAGTTGACGATATAAAAGTTTGTCATAATGTTGATCATAGAGCTTGGTTGTAAAATTACCATTAATGTCTTCTTCAAGTAAAATATCCAAGTATGAAAAAGATGTGTCAGACTCTGTGGTATCTTTTATTTTAAGCTCACCAGGATATATCGTATCAAAAAAGGAATGGAAATAAACATTGTTAATTGACAGTACGTCGTCGATATATCTAAGTGTTGAGTTGAAGGTCACAGCAAGTGATTTTCCCTTTTCACGCAAAAGATCTTGCACAGTATCTGCTTTATATGAATGTTACAGCCGCACTATAGTTGTTACTTCATATAAATAACAGAACAGCTGCTGAAATTTAAGGGGGCCGACTGGGGTTTTATTGTGTGAAAACTACAATAGCGAAACTTCTCATTTTTACCAAATATAACCTACATTAACTTCAGTGTACATGGTAAGTTTGGGGAAATCTACCGTCCAGGTACAGTGTATTCTTAAAGGATCGTCTCAAAATGCAGGTGTATTAAAGCTAATACTACAATTAATACACTTTTTGTTCAAACTATAATATATGATGAGTAATACTATATTGTACAATATATGTAAGAAACACAAAATTCTACCGTCTCGTTACTAGAGAGGGCATCTCAAAATACCAAAAATTAACGATTTTCCTGTCCATATAGAGTACCACAAAATATAAAGGGCGAAAAGGATTTACATGAAAACATATAAAATTAATGGAGAGATTCTCAAATTTCTATGTTTTAAATTTCAAGAGCGTAACTATGTTTAATTCTTCTTCTTTATTAACATTTTTATAACCCCTGTTTTTTAGAGCTTCAAAATATTATAACTTCAAAAACACACTATAACGACGTCAATCTACCTATCAGTTGCAAAATCGGTTAAAAAGTCAGTTATATGAAATTTTAATTACATTTTTATACCTGTAATTTCTTTATTTTGTTTAATTTTATTAATCAAGTGAAAAAAGTTATTTTAAAACCAGTAAATACTAGTAAACTTCATTTAATTATGATGCGCGAAATATTTCGCAATGAAAACCGCAGTCGGACCCTTAAAAAACAGAATGTTTGTGATTTATTTTATAATAAAACACATGGAGAAAACGAACAGTATTTAAGATTGTAAGTCCATAAAACAAAAACAAAAGTGGAGGAGAGCAAACACGGACCTCCAAAACATCAGAGGATGGATCAGGTAAATACATAATGTACAACATTTGCGTTAAGTCTAAAACGACAAGAACGTGAGATTTTACTGTTCTTCTCACCCCCTTTAAACTTTATATTCTTAATTTCAATTGCAAATTGTGAAAAATACAAGTATCCATGAAGTGATAACATACATATGTAACGTTGTTTGGGGATTATAAAATTTAGAGATTGTATTGGTACAGTTTTCTAAAATTAAAGTTTTTTATATCAAATAAATTTAAGTAACTTACCTTTCTTCGGATTTCCTTTCCCAGCCATTACTCTGGACAAAAACAAAACTATGTATTTTGCAGACTGCCTAAAAAAAGATCATAGACACACATTTTTCCAAAGTCCAAAATCGTATTTAAAATATACCATTTAATATCAATGCAAGTTTTCATATCACCTGGAAAATGCTCACAAGTTCGAATAATTTTAAATATAAATATTTTAAAATTAAAAAAAAAATACCAATCTCTTCCAGTGTCTTTGAGAAGAAAATTTAAATGAAGCAATAAGGTAAACAAGTTTGTATCCTGTCTGTACATAAACACTCGATATTGATCTTTTGATGTATCTTGCACAAAAAATAACGTAAGGAATTTTAAAAACAAGGTCCGTACTTTGAAATTACGCCAGATGGAATAATCCAGAAGGCTACGCAGATCAGTCATGTAGGTTAAATTTATGCGTATGCTAATTTTTGAATTTGGAATTTTGTTTTGGAAAAACATCAAACTATTGGAAAAACATCAAACTATTGACAAATTGCCGTTGAAACATGGCTGGGGGAGCAAGTTCGCTTGATGGTAAACTTCTAGTCGTCGCTTTAGATTTTGGAACTGCATACAGTGGGTATGCTTTTTCTTTTCGGAGTGATTATCGACTGGACCCATTAAAAATCGAAATAAACCACTGGACGGGAGAGGGTGCCCAGACAATGTCACCAAAGGCCCCGTCATCTGTCCTCCTGAATCCAGACAAGCCCTTCCATTCCTTTGGTTATAAAGCAGAAGAAGAGTACGCAAGTCTGGTAGAGAATGATGAACACCAGGACTGGTACTTCTTTACAAAAATCAAAATGAGGCTACTGTACAAAGAGGTAAGATTGACAATTATCATAAATTCAAAAATTAAAACTGATTTTTTTTTTTGTAAAATTACCAATATATTCACTTTTCAAAAGCTTGCTCTGAGTCCTGTCAATTTTTGAAGCGAAGCATGTGACTCACTGACAAGTTGTTGAAAGTCGGCATTTCGTAAATTCTATGGTCGTTATTATGACATTGTTAGCAAATTCAACCCATCATTGAGTCGTACTTTGGCTGACGTGTTTCCTACCGAATGTAGCGGATGTGACTGGTTAACAGGGGATGCTTACTTCTTCTAGGTACCTGATACCACCCCTGTGATTTTCAGGGGTCTAGCTGTGTTTTGTACCTCCTCTTAAAAAAACATTTGATATTCACAGAAATGTACGCAGGAAAACAAATTTTCAGAAATATGCGTTCCATTATTCAAAACTCATTGCTTGTGTCCATTTTTTTTTTATTATTCGCGGCAGTTTACGATATTGAAGTGTGATCTCTGTACATGACAATATAGCGCGATTTCTTCAAACAGAAAGTGTCCCGATCAGACAAAATTGAGGATGAATTTGGAAAGCCAGTGCAAGGATTGACGATCCTCAGTATGCTCATTCGCTGTCTAAAGGACGATCTCTACCGGCGACTTAAAATGAGGGAGATGCTTGTTCGGGATCAGGATATTTTATGGGTGCTGACAGTTCCTGCCATATGGTCAGACGCCGCTAAGCAGTTCACAAGGGAAGCTGCAGAACAGGTAGTAAACGTGTGAAAGCTATATATGGCTGACGAATACAGTCTTAAGAACATATTGTGAATTTTAAATGGCAATCATTTTTTCTTTTCAATTCATACCTCATAGAAGACGTTGGTTGTTTAAAAGCCTCTCTCTCTCTCTCTCTCTCTCTCTCTCTCTCTCTCTCTCTCTCTCTTGTACACACACATTTACACAGACTGAGAGTAAGAGAGATCGTGTAACAAATTGATATTGAATTAATTTTTGTTAATTTGAAGGCGGGGATAAACGCTGATGATTTGATATTCGTGTATGAACCGGAAGCAGCAGCTCTTTATTGTCGATTACAGAAACTGCATATCATAAATGATGCAACAGATAGTCCCGATCCGGAAAGGAAGACTACCCTTACGGAACGAAAAATATTGGTGTTTGATATGGGAGGTATGAGAAATACTATCTTTTTTTTCTATTGCCTCTAAAGTCATTGCATGGTTTTGCGAAATAATGAAGTTTTCTTGAAAAGTTCACAACTCTTTTAAAATTTCAAGTTTTTCCTACGCTGTTTATTTCTAATCCTTTAGAAATGTTCTGTCCTCTTTTAGGGGGTACAACCGATATCAGCGTGATGGAAATAAAGAGTGACAAAGAGATTCACATTGTGGAACAAGCTAGCGGGGGGCCCTTCGGAGGAACCGCCATAAATGAACGATTTGGAAATTGGATGAGTGAAATATTTGGAGAAGAGAATATGAAGACATTTAAAACAAACAATAGATCAGATTATATGCAATTACTTAGAGACTTTGAACAAAAGAAACGCCCTATTGACCCAAAGGAAGACAAACTGTTATGCTTACAAATTCCACCGTCTCTCAAAAAGCTTGCAGAAAAGTTATGGGAGTGTAATCTCGAGGAACATTTCAAAAATCTTGACATTTTCCCCGATGTTCAGGTTAAAAAACGGGGAAAGTTATTCTTATCTTCTTCGTTCTTATTGGAAAATTTCATTTTACCTATTGCTAAGAACGTCTTAGCAGAAAAGCAGCGAATCCTGACAAAGCATGGTGATATCAACTGTGTAATAGCTGTTGGAGGAATAGCCCAATCCGCTGCCATGACAACAGAAATCAGAAAATATGCTAAAAATATACCTGTTTATGTTCCTTTTGATTCATCAGTTTCCGTTCTTAACGGTGCAGTACTCTATGGACATGAAAACAATGTGATAAAAGCACGTGTTTGTAGGTATTCGTACGGAATCCAAACCATGAGACCCTTTATTGAAGGAGAAGACGATGAGAGCAAGAAAGTAAGACAAGAAGGCGACACCTGGTGTAAACACTGCTTTAGACAATTCTATAATGCAGGTGACATGATAAAACTCGGTGAGGTTCGTACACATGAATTGGAGGAATATTTTAAAGATGATGACAGAAAAGAAAAGCGATTCAAGCCAATCCGATGTATCCTTTTTCGATCTGAAAAGAAAAATCCGAAATACGTCACCGAGGAAGGATGTTTCGAGACAGGGACAATAGAAATCGAACCCCCTAAAGATGGTTTTCCTACTCATTACGAATGTACTGTTAAACTTGAGTTTGCTGGCACAGAAATAATTGCTCGCTTGAAAGATAATGATGGAATTAAAACAATTCGGCTTGACTTTTTAAGCTAATTATCAGTTTCAGAGTACCGGTAAACTATTTTGAAGCCAATCTAAACGCCGCAAACTTTATATTAATACTTGACAGTATAGATTTAAAACTTTACGTTAGCAAGAAGGTTTAAATTTTGAAGAAATTTCAATTTAACAAAATGACTGAGTTTTTCGTTCACTCGAAGTGCTATTTTTAATGCTCTCATAAAACAAAATGCTAGGAATGTTATTGATAATTTACTTTTGTCAACAGAATAGAATGAATAGAGCATCTTCTGCATATGAAAAAATTCTAACACGAGGTAGGTTATAAACAAACAGGTTGAGGAAAAAAGAAAATCGACAGTCTCGTTTAATTGTCTCTTTGTATGTTAATAAACGTTCCTGTAGAGAATTTTTCACTTGAAAGGAGACGCCACCACTTGTCGTTGGAGAGCTACAATTTTTGTGATATACTCGGCACTTACAGCCATTGAGGAATGAGGGATCTTTTTTGTGCAAGCACCTCCTGCGACAGACACGGGACTTGGGTTGATACGGTCTCTTCCGATGGATCGGTCTCCATGTCCCGCAGTGGGATTCGAACGTGTGACGTAATGATCAGCTCCTTTCTCCTCGACTCAAGAGCAGATACTCTTACCATGACACTTCACATGGCGATTCTAATAAAATGAGACCACTTCTTACTATGGAATAGGATATCTTTTTACATTTATGGATAAAATGTGTAATTTTTTCGCCTTCATTCTTACAGAGTAAACAGCAATCAGATGTGACTACATCGATAATATTAAACATGAAACACACTATTCCTTTACATAAAAAGGAAACTTGGGGCAAGGACCTAAAGATAGAAATCTTTAAGAAAAAGATATAGACTTAACATTTTGTATTAAATTACTCATCTAGCTAATTTTCAAGTTATTGTCATCAAATCAATACAAAACGTCAAGAAAATATTTTCCTTTCCTAGTTCACGGGAATCGGATACATCTTTAAAAAGTTTCATTTAACAGATCAATGAAATTTCACTTTTCAAGTGCGCCCAAATTCCTGCCATATATTAATCAAGGTGCCCTCTTTCTAGTGAATTACTTTAAATGGGTGTGTATCATTACCGCTACATTTTCAAATTTTTCACGCTGAAAGGCTTCAGTTGTCGGCTATTATTACATTAAATGTCATTTCTTTCTGAAAAAAAATTGTAAAATTTTTAGGAATAAAATTAGCTTAAAAAATCTCCTAAAATTTAAGTGTATATATTTTGCGAAAAGTATTAAAGGTTCCAAATATGTGTAATTACTAATTTAAAGGTTTAATTTATAAACGTTTGAAAACTTGACTTGTTCGTCCAGGCTTTTTGATATCATTGACAGCTGCTTTTTCAGTACAAATAGACCTCGTAAAATGACTTTCCTTGTCAATGGTCATTCAAAATTATTTGTTAAAACACATTCTGATTGCACATACAGGTACTCTGAAGTTGACATCAAAATGTGCTTGACTTTCTGACTGACAATATCTATGTGGTGTTTGAAGACCAGGTCTTCCAAAAATTTGTTTTCCCATGGGTACCAAATGCGCTCCGTTATTAGCAGTCCTAATATTATATTCATATGAAGCAGATACTTTGCAAAATCTTATGCGTGAAAAGAAGAAAACACTTGCTGTGACCTTCAACTCGACATTTAGATATATCGAAGACGTCTTGTCAATTAACAATGGTAATATCAATTCTATTGTCGATACGATATATCCTGTGGGATAAAAGACGCTAGTAAAAATGTTTAAAAGTTCTTGTGACCAACTAAGGTCGTGAAAAGGTAAAATCACTTGCTTTGACCTTCAACTCAACACTTAAATATGAGCTTAAAATAAAAGATACCACAGAGTCTGACACATCTTTTTCATACTTGGATATTTTACTTGAAGAAGCCATTAATGGTAATCTAACAACCAAGCTCTATGATAAACATTATGACAAACTTTTCTATCGTCAACTTCCCTTACTTATGCAGCTATCAACTGCGTTTATATTTTGTGTTGATTCGATACGCAAGAGCATGCTCTACGTAGGAACAATTTCTAAAACGAGGTAAATTATTGAAAAACAAGAATATAAGCAGTCTCGATTAAATTCATCATTTCATAAGTTTTCATAAGTTCTTTGGTCCTTACAATGACCTTGTCAGCAAATACAATTTATCATTGAGTCAAATGCTGACTGACATTTTTCATACTTATTGTAAGTCAATTATTTATATGTGAATAGACGATGGATTTTTTCCGTTATTTCCCGATCATGAGAAGGAGCACGCGGCGGATGTGACCGGTCAGCAGGGATGCTCACTCCTCCATGGCACCTGATTCCACCTCCGATGTTTTAGAGGTCTGTGTTTGCTCTGCTCCTATTTTGTTTTGTTTTATGGACTTTGATATTGAATATTGTTTGTTATCTCCATATCTTTCAGAGTATATTTTTCTCAATTTCTCCATAAACATTTTGATCTGGTGTAAAGAGGGCCCTTAATTAAATGAGTGTCTGCTCTACATTTATGAACGCCGCGGGTTCGAATCCAACCGTGGGACGTGGAAACTGGTCCTTTGATCGAGACCGTATAAACCGAGGCCCCGTTTCACAGTAAGTGCTGGCACACAAAAAGATCCCTCACTGATCAATGGCCGTAAGTGCCGAGTAAAGGACAAAATTTGCAGCTCTCCATTGGCAAGTGGTGACTTCTCCATATGAGTTTAAAATTCTCAAGAGGCTCTTTAAACAACACGAAAACAAAAATAGCTACAAAAACTTTAAATGCATGAATCAGTACACATTGGTTGTAATTTATGCATTTATCAAATATCTAAAATAGTATTTACACGTACCTGACTTTTCTTTTCTTTTGCCAACACCCTTGTAAATTTATCCAGTTTTCTACTCCTTAAGACACAATTAAGAAATCTTGAATCCAGCTTAACGTCTCTAATTACATGTATGAACAAATTATATATTAAAATATTTTTATTGATTGCATGACTTTAGCAAAACTGTTTTATTTGAAGAATATGAAGATAACGAGCAGAATGCAATATCAAAGTCATTAAACAATATTATTTTAATCATATATTCCAATCTCTCTGATTGGCTTAAAGTTGGTCACATGATTTAGTATATAACAGCATATAGACTTGAGTTACTATTTATAGAATCTGAAATGCATATCGACTTGATGTTTCTTAAAATAGAGGTAATTTTCTGTAAAACAAAAAATTAATAGGAAAGATTTCACAATTATAGCTTATACAGTATATGACTTGATGTTTCTGAAAAAATATATATATACTTCAACTTGTATTTAAATTTGTAATGTTTTGTAACTCATAAGACAGAGAAATGGCCTGAATAAGGATCTACTTAATATTAGAACATATTGAATATCTTTGTCAAAATTGATACAAAACATTATCAAAAAGATGTACATTTGTAGTATTTTCAATAAGTAAATCCTCTAAATTATTAAAAATATGAAAATGTCAAGGAAAGTTTAAGACAGTTATATTAAACAACTTAATTTATTTTGATTTCTAGTCTCTAAGTGTTCAAGAGAGAAAACTTGCGGTTTGTTCCCATTTTTTCAAATTGTTTTTTTTTATCAACCTCTGTAAAAAATAATATAACAAATGTAGCCCTTAAATTCGGTCAATCCATAGATATATCTACTTCACAGAAAAGCATATCGACCTTGCACTTCGTGCTCGGTCGATATGCTTTTCTGTGAAGTCGACATATCTATGGATCGACCTCATCAAGGGGCTTATTTATATAATATCTGTCCTTCAATACTCTTGTTACATTTTTAATGCAAAATTTCATGCATTTGTACTATTATCGTCACAGGGAAATATCTTTGTATTTTGCATTAAACTTTCACAAAAGTATTGATGTAAAAAATTAAGATGATTAGTATTGATCGTCAAATATACACATGTTCACATTTATCTGTAGACTAAACAATCAAGTGAAAGTGATTCAAAGAAAATTATTAGGTATTGTGTAATTAATTCACACTATATGATTTTAGCGAGCTTCGCTGGATTTGTTTTAAAGAAATTGTAGAAAAAATCTATGAAATTAAAAATAATTATTTTAAAAGAAAAAGAAGCGGGTTTTTAAAAAATATATTTAACTTTGAAGTATGTTTCTCACACAATCCATATGCATCTTGGTAAGATTTCGTTTATTTTCTTTATGTCAAATAAAAAAAAAATTATTGAAAATCTTTGAATTTATTCCAGGAGTTCATATCACTATTCGTTCAATTATTCATTATTTTATTTTTTTAGTCATGAGAAGAGAATTTGAATAATTTTTTAAAAAATTTACCTAAGGATAAGGCCTTGATTACATTTCAAGATTTTCCTTAGGGAGAGGATATCAAATGAATTTAAAAAGACTAAAGATAATGATTTTTTGTGTGTGAAATTCTATCTATTGTAAATAAACCATATAATGCTAAAATTATCAACGTTGATAAAAGTAATATTTTGAAGAAAATTGTCTTAAACAAGAAAAAATAAGTATTATAGTTGGATTATTCAAACTTAAGATACATTTATATGTAAGATTTTTTTAGTTTACTGCACCAAAGAGGCCAGAATATTCAAGTCGACAGAGGGACAACTCCTATATACCCATTTATATTCTGAACATGTCATGCTTAATGGCTGTTAAATTCAGGCGCTCTTTTATTGTTGTTGGTTCTTATGTTTTTGTTTTCTTTTTAAAAATGTTACACTTGTTTGAATTTAAAGATTTTTTTCTTTTTTAAACTCACACTTATTCTTGAAGTGTAGGTCACAATTCTTGTATATTGATAAATTGAAAAGCAAATGCACATATTCAGTAAACCTTGCTGATTCCACTTATGCCTAGGTCGCATTTAAGCCGATGGTCGGGCGACAACATTTTTCTGGTCTTGTCGGCTGAAAGAACATGATCGGCCGACCAAGTATCGGGCGACAGGGAGCAGTCACATTATTTCCAAGGGACACCGATGACTTGGATAAATAACACAAAAAATCTTTTTCTTTAGAAATCAGCAATTTTTTTTATCATAGATCTATATTCAGATAGGTGAGGTGAATAATGTTTGCAAAGCAAAGTGGCAGAATCTTATAGAATTGTGACTTAATAGTGAAAATGTGTCCATAATTTTGTATGGAATTGCATAAAAACGACAAATGATGCATATCTAAGCAGCAAAAAATACTTAAGATTTCTTCATATCTTACAGATTAATTGTCCCCCGCTTTCGCGAAAGCGAGGGGACATTAAATCTCATTCGTTCGTCCGTCCGTCCGTCCGTCCGTCCGTCTAGCTGTCCGTCTGTCCGTCAGTCTGTCCGTCCGTCACAAAAACTCTAACCTTGCCCATAACTTTTGATTTAGAGGAGCTATGACTTTCATATTTCATTGGTGTATTCCTTAAGACAAGACCTTTCTTTGGGTACCACCAAATTTGACCTTTTGACCTTGACCTTGGAGTTTGACCCTATTTTACACAAAAATTCCAAACTTTTACTTGGGCCATAACTTTTGAATGATAGATACTAGGACTTTCATATTTCACATATGTATTCTTTGTGGGAAGACCTTTTATTGGATACCAACAACTTTGACCTTTTGACCTTGACCTTGGAGATTTCCGTACTTATGAAAAACTTTAATCTTGACCATAAGTTTTGAATGGTAAGGCCAGGGGCTTTCATACTTCACTTATATACTTCTTGTGAGAAGACCTTTCATTGAATGCCAAGAACTTTGCCTCTTGGACCTTGACCTTTGAGTTTGACCTACTTTTCAAAAACATTGACCTTGGCCACAACTTTTGAACAGTAGACACCAGAACTTTCATATTTCACATAGGTATTCTTTGTGGCAAGACCTTTCATTTGATACCAACAACCTTGACCTTTTGACCTTGACCTTGGAGATTTTTTGTTCTTATGAGAAATTGTTAAGCTTGACCATAACTTTCGAATGGTAAGGGTTAGGGCTTTCATACATGTACTTCACGTATGTAATCCTTTTGAGAAGACTTTTTTATTTATGTTATTTCCGTTCAAAAAATATATATATAAATCCATGCATCAAAATTTTGTTTGTGTTATGTTCCCTTAATAGGTTAAATATTCACAAGTCGGCCAATCGTCGCCCGATCATCGAGCTCTGAGCTACAGTTTGATTTTAACCGTCGGCCGAAATTCTAAACACCCTTATTGTCCAACGACCGACTTAATAAACTGACCGCCGATGGTCGGACGATGATCGAAGGTTGCTCGACGGATAGCTTCAATTGAGGAAATCGGCCACCGACGAAGAAAAAAATATAACTTGGACCGATGGACACAAATTGGTCGGCCGACAAAAAAAAGAGATCAAAATCGGCCAAGACAACGGCCGATGAACTGACTACTGTCACCCGAAGAATCCCATTTTTGCTTCAAAATCCGTCGGCCGTTGGTCGTTTTTGGAAATGTGACTGGGGTTTCAGGTCTGTGTTTGATCCGCCACCGATTTGTATTGTATACTTGAATTCTAGTCGTTATATTCCATGGTTCATGCGAAATAACGTGCTGTCGAGATAAAACATGGACGCGCGGTACAAGTGTGTAAATTGTTTATAGAAAAAGAAATGTTACACGAAAAACTGGTTGAGAAGTTGGAATGACAACTAATAGAACGATAATAGCTTACAAATTGAGAACCTGTTCAGTTCAAAATACCATTCATTTGCATTCTATTGTTGGCATTTTTGACGGTTCTTAATGAGTTGATGACACATTTGGAGATAACGAACAGTATTCGAGCTCAAAAGTCCATTAAAAATTACAAAATAGGAGCGGAGCAAACAGGGCTTCCAAACACATCAGAGGATGCTTTCCTTTCTAGATGCTTTACTATTTACTGTTTTCCCCCTTTATCTATTGTGTCCAAAGCTAATATGAAACTCTTAAGTTTCAAATGTAAATGCATTTGCACAAGGTCTGTTTAAAATTCCAACATAATTTATAAAGAAATCTCCGGTGTTAAGGATTTTCGGTCTTTGCACATACATGTAGTGAAATTCTGAACTTTTCAGGGTATAATTATAGTAAATATAAGCCGGTGCCTCTCTTTTCTAACCGACTACTTTTCATGCAATAGGTCATCTTTATCTCTTGATTATATTGCATTGAAACAAGTATTCGTTATCCCTTTGAAAAGTGAGTAATAAAAACATTTTGGTCGATTCAATGCCAATCCAAGGTTTTATTTAGGGATATTTATGTGATATAATAGGAAAAATGGTGTAAATTCTCCCTCTTATTTTCCCTTTGGCGAATTCAGAGGGGGTACAGGGGTGGCACCCCCCCCCCTTGTATTTGCTGGAAAAACAAGTTTCAGTTTATCAATAATTTTCCATGTTGATTCCCCTTCCACTTTAAACAAATGATACTATTAAATTGTTAACTATATGTCAGCATACGTTAAAACAACTTCTATCCTCTTCAACCCCATTTCAAATCCTTTTTTTTTAAAAACTGCTCTGTGCCTGTTTTTATTTATCAATATCAATAAGCTTCGTATAACATACGTCTTGCAATGCCCTATTTTCACTTTTATACGAATTACTGATCGGTTTTTATTTGAGAACCTGACAGAAAAAAGCCAGACATTATTTTTATTTGAGAGAACTCTTCTACTGGAGGGAGTCACAACATTTTTTAAAGTTTATATTTATTTATTTTTTTTTTTTTGAAAATGACTTATTTATTAATTTACTTGTAATTGACATCAAAGACAATTGCTTTTTCTTGATAAGGAATTCGTAAATTAACAAACTTCCTCATTGGTGAACTGCAAGCTTAGTTTGTTAGGAAAAAACATTCTTACTGCACATACAAGTACTATGAAGTTTTAATTATTAAGACAGTTGGGATTCTGATTGACAATATCAAGTATGTGCTTTTTGGAGGTGAATGAGGTACTAACTGCACCCATTATAAGCAGCCCTTTTTCTGTTTTCATATGATGAGATTACATAAAGGAAAAATTCTCTTTCAGTTTCAGTTCCTGATACAATTGGTATGTACTTTGTTAAGTTACTAGAGAAAGACATCGATAGAAACTTATTACAAACATGATGAAATCGACTTTTTCAGTCGTCAATTAAAACAATATAGTAAAAAAGTTTGATACTCAAAGGTCACCCTATATTTTGAAAAATGAGTGAAAACTACAGCGTGTAGGAATATCCAAACAAATATTTAAAAAAAATCAAAAATCGTACTTATCCACGTTTGTATGAAATTCTAACAGATAATGAAACTTGAATCCATTTTGCTTTAAGCCCTCAAAACAAATTTACAATAAGATGCACTTGACAAAACTACAAAGGCCTAAGAAGAGCAAAGAATCGCATGAGAATAAAACCGTTTTATATGCTATTTTCTTAAATATTAGCGGTCTTGTTGCTCAAATTCACATTCCGGGAGGAAGTTTAATTTTTGGAGGAGTCTAGAACAATTTTTTTGCAAAACAATGAAAGGTTTATGAGAGAAAGGAAACAGAATGAGGAATTCACAACATTAAGTGTCTTCATGACGGCGTCCAAACCTACAGGCCATGAAGAGTACAGGAGTTTTTGGGATAAACAGGAAGTTAATGTTTTGCCACACCAACAAAGTTTGCCAGATCTTTCAATCTTTGACTTGTTTCATTTCCTAAACTTAGAAAAACATCTATCAGAAAGAAAAAAACAAGTACAACAAATCATAGGATCTGCCGTACTCCAGTATACGAAGGGTCATACTCAAAAATGTGTTCGAAAAACAATTAGAAATTGAATGAAAATGTTACGGATATGTGTTTTAATTGAAAGATTATATTTTAGTTAAATCATTAAGACAAAGTCATAGAAAAGCGTTTTTTGTTTCTTTCCGAGCCCCAATGACATTATTTATTGAACGCCCCTCGTACTTCGAAGATGGTTTAATCATGGTATTGACCGAAAAACGGTAATAATTGTTTAATTATTTGATTCACTGATAAAATGATACAGCTCATTACTTGTTGGCATCTAATTAAGTTCTAGCCAAATACAAGAGAGAAGCAGAATTAAATTGTGAATAAACCTTACCAGTCGTATCAGTTTGAATTCTTTAAATTGATTTTAGTTGCCATGTAAAAAGATATAAAATCAGTCTTTTTCTAGGATAGATTTTGAAAGGAATGAGTATTATCAGGGAAAACTGACAGCCGAAAAAAAAGCAAAAATTGTTCTTCCGTGTTGGAGGGGTGTCCCTGCTTCCTGGGTCTCTAACCTCCCGCACCCGAAAATACATATTCGAGAAATGGTCATAGACGTTAAAATAGCTTTCTAAAACAATTTCTTTCAATTTGGTGCTTCCAGATCTATTTTTAGATCAATGTAGAGGAAAGAAATCCTTGTATTCACCTGGAACGTCACGCGCAGGATTATATAACGTAGTATTTATTTCATATAGTTGGATTACAGACAATCAGAAAGATAGGAATTATTGCCGTGGAGGAGTGAGCATCCCCTGCTTTTAAATTAATTTAAAATTATGTATTAAATGAAACTTGTTTTTCCCCAGCAAAAACAGGGGCGTGTGTGTGCTACCCACGTATCCCCTCTGGATTCGCGACAGTGAAAATAAGAGGAAAATTTTACACCATAGGTTCCTATTCTATCATATAAACATCCCCAAATAAAACCTTGGATTGGCATTGAATCGACCACAATGTTTTATTAACTACTCTTCAAAGGGATAACAAATTCTTGTTTTAATGGAACCATAATTAAGAGATAAAAATGACCTATTGCATGAAAAGTAGCCGGTTACAAAAGTGGCACCGGATTATTTACTATGACATTTTGGAAATTACTCTGAAAGGTTAAAAATTTCACTACATGAAAGTGCAAAGACCGAAAACCGTTAAATTTTTTATGTTTGAATTTAAGACATAGCTTATGAAAATGCATTCACACTGGAAACATAAGAGTTTCATATTAATTTTGTAGCAGTTAACTTTAGACGCAGTGGATGAAGGAGTATTTAGAGTCAATATAAAAGCATTTATATTTTAGCAATATACTAGATATCAACCTGATCCAACTCTGATGTTTTGGAAGTCCTTTTTGCTCCGCTTCTATTTTGTAATTTTTAATGGACTTTTGAGCTCGAATACTATTCGTTAAAAATGCCAACAATGGTAAGCAAGGGAATGGTATTTTGAACTAAACCGGATTCTCATTTTGTAAGCTTTTATCATTCTATCAGCTATTATTCCAAAAATTCTCAACCTGTTTTCCTGTTACATTTCTTTTATATAAATAAGTACACACCTGTACCACGCGTTCATATTTTATCTTAAAAACATGTAAATTTGAAGAAATATGGAGATAACGGCCAGAATACAACTTTACAAGTCCATTTTTACATAACAAATGGGTGGCAGAACAAACACAGACCTAGGTGGAATCAGCAAGGTTTACTGAACGTGTGCATTTGCTTCTCAATTTATCAATATACATGTACAAGAATTCTGACCTACAGTTCGAGAATATATGTGATTTCTAAAAAAAAGTATCTATATATTCAAACAATTTATTAAATTTAAAAAAGAAAAGAAAAACATAAGAACCAACAACAATAAAAGAGCGCTTGAATTCAACAGCCATTAAGCTTGACATGCTCAGAATATAAATGGATAGGAGTTAACTCTCTTTGTCGACTTGAATATGCTGGCTCCTTTGGTGGAGTAAAATAAAAAAAAATCTTACATATGTGTATTTGAAGCTTGAACAATCCATCTTACTTTTTTTCTTGTTTTAAGATAATCTTCTTTTAAAGATTACTTTTATCAACGTTGATAATTTTTAGCATTATATGGTTTATTTACAATAGATGGAGCTTCACACACGGTCCCTTCACACACACACAATTATTTTTATCTTTAGTCTTTTTTTAAATGTAATCAAGGCCTTATCCTACGGTAAATTTTATAAAAGTTATTCAAATAATCTTCTTAGGATTAAAAAATTAAAATAATGAAAGTCCACCTTAATTAATTGAACGAATAGTGATTTGAACTCCTGAAACAAATTCAAAGTTTTTCAATAAATTGTTTCTATTTGACGTATAAAAAATAAACGAAATGAGACCAAGATGCATATTTCCATTCCAATTCTTTAAACAAGACTGCTGATATTCTTTTTTCATCAACTTGCTTGTCAATAATTTATCTCGTTTTAGAAATTGTTCATACGTAGAGCATGCTCTTGTGTATCGAATCAACCGAGAAATATACACTCCGAATGCAGGTGATGAAGGTATATTTAAAGTCATCATGTTTAAGATTACCATTGATGTCTTTTTCAAGTAAAATATCCAAGTTTGAAACAGATGTTAAAAAATGATACTCTAAAGTTGTTTTACTATATGTCAGAATACGTTAAAACAACTCTTATCCTCTTCAAGCCCCTTTCAACTCCTTTTTTAAAAAATTCCAGCTCTGTGCCTGTTTTCTATCAATATTATTAATCTTCTGTAACATACGTCTTGCAATACCCTATTTTCACTTTTATACAAATTACTGATCGGTTTTTTATTTGAGGACCTGACTGAAAAAAGCGTTTTGATTGCAAAGACATTATATATGAGAGAACACTACAGGGAGGAATCCCTTTTCAAAAATTTTTAAAGTTTATATTTAATTTTTTCATTGAAAATTAATTATTTATCAATTTACTTGTAATTGGCATCAAAGACAACTGTTTTTCCATGAAACGGAATTCGTAAATTAACAAACTTCGTCATTGATGATCTGCAAGCTTAGTTTGTTAGGAAAAAACATTCTGACTGCACAAACAAGTACTGTGAAGTTTTAATTATTAAGACACTTGGGATTCTGATTGACAATATCAAGTATGCGCTTTTTGGAGGTGAATGAGGTACCAACTGCACCCATTATAAGCAGCCTTTTTTTCTGTTTTCATATGATGAGATATTTGTTATAGAAAAACCTTTACATGAAAGAAAAATTCTCTTTCAGTTGACTTCAATGCAACGTTTAGATAAATCAAGGATATTCTATCAGTTAGTTACATAAATCATTTTACATTAGTACTACTTTAATTGAATCTTTAAATAAAAGTCACCACAGAACCCGATACAATTGTTATGTACTTTGTTAAGTTACAAGAGAAAGACATCTATTGAAACTTATTATAAACATGATGAAATGAACTTTTTTAGTCGGCAATGAGAACAAAATGATATCGTTTTTGGCAAATATAGATGAAATATTTTGTTTAAGGAATCTCGAATATATTTTAGACAGAAGTTAATATACCCTGGCTCTGTACGTTTTTCAATAATATTAGTTTGAGGTTTTTTTTAAATTATTATTTCAATAATTTTTTTATGTAAAATAATTAATTGGGTTGTTCATGAATGAGGAAATTTATAAGAAGTGGATTCATTACATATCAAGTACAAGAATTTTATACTTTATACTTTATACTTTTATACTAAGAATGTTATAAGAATTCGATACAGGTGGTGCTTGTTAATACATGAAAAAGAAAGAAGCGTACAAAAGACGGGATAAACCAAATACACCGATAAAAACCTCCATTAAGATTGAATGTAGAGAATGCATAGAACAGAGAACACTAGTTACTCATTGCTGGTGTTTTGAAAGGGTTTTAAAATGCGTAGCATTTTGACGAGTCATGTTAACAAGTTTAGTTTCTTTTTGTTAAAAAAAGGCCAGTTCGATGATTTCATCCATATTGCCAGGTCTTATTAAGTCGATATAAATCGTTACTGCAGGAGTCTAGCAGTAATGCCTATTAACAACAATTATATAAAATACTTTTGAAATTGGTGCGTGTCTTTGCAATCATAAGTAATTTTTTCAGCATTTGTTACTCAATATTATTTTTGTTGTTCGTTTAATTCATGTCAATTCATGTTTGAAAACATCTGTGTGACCAAACCCAAAACGCAATGTACGAGGGCTGTCCGTTATCATCCGTGTGCTGTAAGGCGATACAATACGGAATATAAAATTTTATACTAGTATTTGTTTATTTGTGCATGTATCTATTTTTCTATGTTCGAGGATCATTCAAAAAAGTTTGTAGACTTTTGTCGTATTATATCCAAATTTGGTACATATATTTCTACAACAGGTTTGAATAATTTGAGGCACAAAATTGGAATATATCTTCATATTTTTAAAACTTATAAATGTTATTTGACGAAAAATTAAAGAGTAGTGAAACTTTAGATTGCAGTGACGATTATTTTCAATCTATACAACTTGTCCATGGAAAATTAGACAATTTAACGTCACTGTAGCACGCATTTTGATTTATTCGACAAAGCTACTCTATATTTGGAACAACTGGGGTTTGGAAAACATTATTGAACGTGTTCATTAAAAAGTAGTACCTGAATACAATTCATTACCTCCATTTATAGACTTTTGATCTTGAATACAGTTCGTTATCTCCATTTGTTTCATGTTATTTATTTCAGAATAGTCTTATACTGGCGTAAATTGATGAATAGGCCAGAAAAAAAAAACTTCATGTATACTAAATATTTAATTGCTAATTCACAATTGCCTTCTATAGATCACAATTGCATACATATCTATAGGGATCAACTCGCTTGAAACAAATATTTTATAAGTTATCTGGTATCCTTGGGTATTGTCTTACAATTGAATTTTCACAGCGTTCATGTTTCAGATAGTTTCCGGGTGATCATATTTTTATCGGATGTCTGTCTATATTCATCACATAATAATGATTATTCAGGTGGCTAGAATAGGGATGCAGACAGTATACTATCTCTTTATAAATCACTGTTATTTTTTGGGCATGTTATCTCTAATAGCTTTTTTTTTTGGAAAATTATTGGCTTTGAGAACATTTACGATTACTTATTGCAAAATTGTTTAAAACACCGTGACGAAAAATATTGCAAATGTTCTTTGAACTTCATGTATTTTTATTTATAAGGAATGTCTTATGCTACCAATCAAAAATTATATATTTAATCAATACATGTATTTTGTCGGTTGAAAGCAAAGGTAAGCTTTTTTTGTCACATTTTATCCAACGTCTGTCTCTAATTTTTTTTTCCTATTTTCAAAACTCCATTCAAGAATAATTAGGCAATTTTAAATTAAAGTTGCTACAAATAATCTTTTAGAAAGATTGATTGATTGTATATTGTTTAACGTCCCTCTCGAGAATTTTTTACTCATATGGAGACGGCACCACTTGCCGGTGGAGAGCTGCAAATTTTGTCCTATACTCGGCACTCAGGGATTGAGTTGGGAGGGATCTGTTTGTGTCAGCACCTACTGCGGCACAGAACTTCGGTTTAATATACGGTCTCCACGTCCAACAGCCTAGGGCTCAATTCCTTTCTTCGCGACTCTAGAGCCGACGCTCTAACCACTGCGCCACGCGGGCAACCTTTTAGAAAGATGATTTATCATTGAGACAAAAGATGACTGACCTTTCTCAGACTTTTTGTTAGACCTTTACTTAAATAATGATTTGTCGATGGATCTTTCCGTTATATCCCAATAATGACAGGGAGCACACAGCGGGTGTGACTGGGAATGCTCGCTCCCCCCTGGCACCTGATCCCACCTCTGATGTGTTGGCGGTCCGTGTTTACTCTGCTCCTATTTTGTAATGTTTAATGGACTTTTGAGTTTGAATGCTGTTCCTTGTCTCCATATATTTCATCGAAGGTAAAATCGGCTGATAAGAATCAGCAGGGTAATACTCTGGGTTCTCTTTTAGGTGTAATTAAGTTATTATAAAAAAATTACTCTTATAAATCTGGATTTTTGATTTGCTGATGCTGATGTCATCTAGGTTAAAAAAATTAAACCAAAAAAAAAAAACAATAGAATTGGACCAGAGACATGTTATTTAATATGTTTTTATGTCTCTGGTTGAACTAAAAAGTTAAACCGATGTATTGAATGAATTGGCTAACAACTCTCTTCACTTTGATTATTGAGAATGCACACGCTAAATAGACAACCTAATAACATACATGGAGTATAAATATGCTATTATTGATTATAGCTATGCATTATCAATATTATTTATTGATTAAGCAATTAATGAGTTAATGAAGTTTTAAGTACATGATAACCATAAATACAACTTATTCCTACGTTAACCCATTACAGGCGAGGCAATAGATAACGATTGATTGCATGATGAGCAAATTTACTATCCCCCAAGTTCTTGATCCTCCAAATATTCTTTGATAGAAAGATTTTCGTTTTGGGAGAATGAGTGGTATATACTATGGACCATTGAAAAGGACAAAACACAAATCACAAAACACAAAACATCCCTATCAAAACATTACAATAGTTACCTATAGTTTACCATAGTAAATACTGAATATTATACTTTGTAACTTAACATTTTATCGTTTGTTTTTTTTGTTTACTTATGAAGCTGATAATTTCTTAATTTCAATTGTGAATGTTGTAAAATTTGCAAATGATATATTTGTAAATATAAAAGTAACATTTCCATTTAACATTCAAAAATAAAATGGGCATGCATGATTTTGAGAACATAAAATATGATTATTCTAAAATGTCATGGTCGGCAGGGGATGCTCACTCTTCCATGTCACCTGATCCCACCTCTGATGTTTTGGAGGTCCGTGTTTGCTCCGCTCAAAATAAAAGTATGGTTAAAGTAATAAATGATGATCGATCTGAAAAAAAAATCATAATGAATTCCATTCTGTGAACATGGCCATAAAAAACGTGGTCCCCGATTATTAGAGCTACTTTGTGCCCTGTGTATTGATCAGAAGACGGCATATTCCTTAGTAAAAATTTTTATGAAAAATTTCTATCATTCAATACTAAACACACCAGTCAATAAAAAAACAATCTTCGTTTCTAAATGCCATCTTTATTTTTAAAATGGCCATAAAATCAATGAAAATCTGACGTTAAATGGGTTTGCTGAAATGCCTATAACATCAACTTATCTGCAGGTAGCCGGACTTGGCCTTAAAATCATTCATGTGCGGAGCAACATATTCTCTCGTATTGAATAAGATGGGAAACATAAACACCATATGGAGGTTATAGTGCAGCATTATTATACTACATAAAATAAGGAAAATGGTTACGGGAAAGCTGAAGTCATTTCGTTTGTCATAGACTGGATTTTATTTCCTATAGTCAGTTAAACTTCCAAATATGAAACAATTGTGTTTAGATTCTGAGGATTATTTTATTCTGAGTTCAGTTAAATGTATCGAATCGGCATATGAATGAAAATAAATATTGTTGATTGATAACACGTTGTAAATGTCGAGTTGAAGACTAAAGTAAGTGTTTTCTTCTATTCGTGTAAATGCTTTTTATTAAAAAAAATGCTTCACATGAATAAGAAAAAAACAAAGGTTGACTAATGATTGAGCACAAATAGTACATATCAGAATTCTAAAAGTTTGTTAGAAGACGTAGTCTCCAAAGACCTCATAAATGTTGTCTTAAAGAGGTGCTCCAGCATCCTTTTTATAACAAATTCAGAGTACTTGTACTTTAGAACAATAGCCTGACAAATGGCATTAAATCTGAGCCTGTGTTATGTATATTTGTATAACTGAAGTATATGGCATCATCTACCTGATAAAAATCCATGTATTATTTGAATATCAAATATTTTCAACCGATTGACCTTTTCCCAGCACCACTGTGCAAAATTAAGTTAATGTCTAGTCGTTTAAGTATAAAGGCAAGTAAATCATTTATAATCCGTTAAAAGGTAATAAAGTTATCCATTTGCACCATCGCACTTATACATATAACATCCTTCTTCATAAGAAATGAATTAAGGGAACACAATGATCTCAAATATACGTTTATATCGACATTTAAGTTGTTGCAAATTACTCTTCCATGGCGAAGCTCTTCATTTGATTTTGAGTACGGCAATAGATGGTGCAGAAAATCCATCTTAATGACTGCTTTACGATATCTCGGAATTTTGATTCTCCGATCAAATATATGAAAGGGTTGATGACATTGTTGATGAAAAATGCTCTTGCTAAAAGCGGAAGTGTTCCCAAAACAAAGCGACTTGGCGGGAAAATAGTTCCTCTCTTGAAAGTAGACACAGCATCCATGAGGCAGTCTGGTAAATAACACAATATAAATGCCGCCGTGATTGCAATCATAAGCTTCGTAATTCTTGGGTTTGTTTTATCGAGTCTTTCACCAAGATTTTTACTTCTTTGTTTTTTCGCTTGTTTTCGAAGAGAGACAATCACAAGAGAATATAATGAAGTTAGTAGCAAAAATACCGTAATATACACAACAAAGAGTATCGTAGAATAAATGAAAGGATATTTTGTGTTTATGGTTGCGTCATCAAAAGTGCAATCAAAACCTGTAATATTCCCTGGAAGATACACTCGTTTAATTCCTTGAAGAATTGCATTTGGCCACGAAAACGCGATAGCAAGAACTATGGCTGATGCACAGCAGAGACGAGCCTGCAACAAGCTGGTGGCCTTGGAGAATGGGTGACAAATCCTTTTATATCTACCCGCAGCTATTACAACAAGGACAAACGCAGATCCAATCTTAAGGACACTGCCTAAAAAACGGCCATGTTTACAGATTGGCTCGGTGTAAAACATCACCGGATATACATTGTCGAAGACTTCTAGTGGCATCGGAATTAAGCAGGAGAGCAAGTCTAGCACCGCTAATGTCAGGATGTAAAGTCGGAATGTCGAAGGTGGATACTTCAGAGAATATATGACAAGCACAAATGTGTTTCCAATTGTTCCAATGATTATCAAAATTATTAAAAAGATAACAGTTGGAAGGCGCTGTACGGCTAATGCCCTATTGATCTCTTCTAAGCTTTCAAACCTCACTCCAGAAGCATTGGCGTAAATCTGGGTTATATTGTCCATAGTTAACTCTACAAAATTTTAAACGAAAAATATGTATTATTGACACTATAGAAATCTTTAGATTCATCTTCAGGCCGTTTATGATGTTTGCAAAAAAATAAGAGGGTTTGGTAAGGAAGTACAAAAGTTTTCTCCAAACTCGGCATATTCGATATTCTAATTTCCATGAAGAATCAAAAGTGCCAATAAGGAACTGAAACTTTTTATTCTAATTGTTTACATTTTACGCAAGAAAAGAGAGTGGGTTGTTTTAAGTGAGCTGTGATACGAATTCAACAGTTGTTATCTGTGGCTGCATCAATATATTAATATATATTATTTTAATCATATATTCCAAGCTCTCTGATTGGCTTAAACTTGGTCACATGATTTAGTATATAACACAATACAGACTTGAGTAACTATTTATAGAATCTGAAATGTATATCGACTTGATGTTTCTTAAAATAGAGGTAATTTTCTGTAAAACAAAAAATTAATAGGAAAGATCTCACAATTATAGCTAATACAGTATATGACTTGATGTTTCTGAAAAAAAAATTATATACTTCAACTTGTATAAAATTGTAATATTCTGTAACTCATAAGACCTAACAATGGCCTGAATTAGGATCTACTTAATACCGGTATTATCAAAATTGATACAAAACATAATCAAAAAGATGTACATTTGTAGTATTTTCTATTAGTCAATCCTTTAAATTATGTAAAAAATCTAAATATGTCAAGGAAAGTTAGACACAGTTATATTAATTAACTTAATTTATTTTGATTTCTAGTCCATAAGCGTTTAAGAGAGAAAACTTGTGGTTTGTTCCCATTTTTTCAAATTGTTTTTTATCAACCTCTGTTAAAAATAATATAACAAATGTAGCCCTTTAATTCGGTCAATCCATAGATATATAGACTTCACAGAAAAGCATATCGACCTCGCACTTCGTGCTTGGTCGACATGCTTTTCTGTGAAGTCGATATACCTATGGATCGACCTCATCAAAGGGCTATATTTATATAATAATTTAATATAATAGTCTCCTCTTTTAATGTTGTGTATAATACATTGTACTTGATAAAGATTTACATTGAACTTTTGCCGTGCTCTTTTTATTTACTAGGTACTTAAAATAGGGAAAAAATAAGCATCTCGTAGCCTTGAATCAAAATACTATTTCATGCAAACACTTTTATTTTTTGCATAGAATAACAAGCTCTTTTAAGATTATTTACGTGTCTTCTATCAAATACATAAATATGATAAAAAAAATACTAAACCTAATCAATATATATATAAATGGCAACTTATAAACCGTTATTGCAGTTAATCGGTTAACATCCTATTATCAAACAATTTTCAGAACTTAGTTCAATTAATGTCCCTCGTATACATAGATTATGTAATAACAGTACACTAGTAAACTTCGATACATACCTTGAAACACTGTATAAATTAAGATGTTACCAATGTTGTGCTGCCGCAGGAAAGAATAATAGTGAAATGTTAAGCACGAATTCCTCTAAAAATATATACATTTGAGTTTCCTTCAATAAATTTCCGCCTGTTTTAAACATGCATTATCACTGATGGTTAAAAATCCCCACACACTGCGATTTTGCAACAGTGAATTCCCCGTGTGGATAGGCGATCGTTTCATGAATCAATTGGAAAGAGCTTCTCGCTGGCAGTATGAAAACTAGGATATGCTATCTAAATGAGTATCTAATTATTCAATTATAAATATATATTCAGCATCACAATTCTAATATCAGATAAAGGATATATGTAAGGTCTCAAATCCTATCAGATATATAATTCATTGCAAAGTTCGCAGACATTAGAAAACAATATTTGATGTAAAGTCAATGATTAGCAGATCTGATCAATAAGAAAAAATCTGACATCTACATTTAATATTCCAATGACTTTCTACCAGATGAAGATTCCTAAATATTTACGTAAACATGCCTTTAACTCTTCGACACATGAGTAGTTTTTTACGCTGCATCAAATTAATAACGTTTGTACTGACACGGTTATTAATTCTTTCGACACACATAGTTTGCTTCCATCTGTTACTGACTTTGCTACGTACTACGATTATGCCTTTCTGCAAGCAGCATGCATTACACACACGCCCCTTCTCTCTTAAATCTATAGGGTTATCTCATCACTGAATATATGTTATCTCATCACTGAATATACATGTATGTTATCTCCAAAGTAAAATACTTCTTATACTTATCATCCGTTTGAATATATAGTGATGGAAGTGTCCGTCTGTCAACTTCACAATTGTATGCGTAGGAATCTTTCTACACAACTCCTCATCTCACTAAATGAAATTTAATGGAAATTACATCTCCTGTTGTACGTCTCGATCAGATACAGCCGCCCATATACTAATATTTCTGATTTACAAATCATTGCGTTTTCCTGGGTTCATCAACAGTCCATTTATTCGTTCTTTTTTCGTTCTTTATAGGACATAACGAACACAATTCAAGATCTAAAGTCCATAACACAAAATAGGAGCAGAGCAAACACGGACCTCCAAAACATCAGAGGTGGGATCAGATGTCATGGAGGAATGAGCATCCCCTGCGGCCTGCCGATTGATCACGTCCGCCGTGTGCTCCTCGTCAAGAAATAACAGAAAAATCTGCCGTAAATTTAGTGTATAGATAATGGACTAGCAATTAGTATGAGAAACGTCAGTCAGCATTTGACTCAATGATAAAATGTATTTGCTGACAAGGTCATTATATCTACTAGTATCATAGAACGTTCGAAATTCTGACGATACTGTTGATATTCTTGATTTATCAACTTGTTTGTCAATAATTTACATCGTTTTAGAAATTATTCATACGTAGAGCATGCTCTTGCGTAACGCAGCAACTAAGATATATAAACTCCGTACACAGGTGATGCATAATTAAGGGAAGTTGACGATTGTAAAGTTAAAATAGTTACGTTTATGAATAGAGCTTGGTTGTCAGATTACAATAAAGTCTTTTCAAGTAAAATATCCAAATATGAATCAGATGTGCCAGACTCTAGTATTTTGTATCTCACGATCACCGGGATATGTCGTATCGACATAAGAACGGAAATTACCATTGTTAATTATGTCGTTGATATAAGTATCTAATATTACCCATGAAAATTCAATAAGATTGTTGGAAAACCTGGTCTTCATAAAAAAAACCACATAGATGTTATCAATTAGAAACCCAGGCATCTTTTTCTGTAAACTTCATTGCATTCTTTGTCTTGTTGGTGGCGCTGCTAATTTTACACGTCCCCTGCTATTCATTTTCATCAACATTTACAGCTTGGTTTCATCGCCCTAGGTAAACTTTATCTCTCGATCGGTTAGATGTCTGTTTTAAATACTTCAGAATTTTTCCAATTTGCAGTAATGATTGACATCGTTGTCCTGGGCATGTTCTTTAAATTTTTGGTTTAGATCTCTTCCTATTGAAAGCTTCCGTATTGCATTCCCGAACGTCAACCCACAAGCTGTTTGATTAATCCGACTGACTAAACGGGTTGGAACTCCTCAGATAATGTGTCCTTTCTTTTGCTGTGTTATAACTCTCGTCATTTACAGTTATACTTTCTATTCATATCTACTTAAGCCATCCTTGAAAAAATGTTTGGTTGCCTTCTCTCGACTGAATGACTAAAAATGGCCCGACTTAAACTGTTTTCTTATTCCACTGGACACAAATCCTTCTCTTTATTCCTCCTATCCTGTCGACAGATATGTTGAAAATTTCAGCATAAAGATTTCTCCACCTACCTACTGACCCAATAATTTTACCTGGAGTTGGGAGAGGGCAAACAAACATTACTTTAAAGATGAACTTACCTATAAATACGGTATTTTTACATTACCACCTAAAATCATCTAAATTCCGATTACTTCCCGAAATGTGTTGAAATCAATTCCAGTATAAAACTACTTTTGTTAATTTAAAATCAGTTTTCCTGAATATATGTATTTCTTATATTCATTATTCTTATTTCTTTTGAAAATAAGTTATTCTACATTGGATTCAACTGAAATATTTTTTTTTAAATAAATAGACATAAAAAATCATTTTGGACTGTTTAAATGTTTTGTAAACACTGTAAAACACATATTCATGGAGCAAATTTTTTATAATTAAGGAAAAAATATTGGTTCGTAGGGATTTAATTTCGTGGGTGTATATAGAATTGTTGAGTAATACTATCTGTGAAATATTACACATTTCATGGTGAACATAAATTCCTGAGTCTAAAGTCTTTATACCTCGAAAACCACGAAAATTAAACATGAAAATTAGCTTTCATACGTTATAAATCATAATTTTGGACCGTTTAAAATTTGTAGATTAGTTGTAAAAATCATTTTGGACTGGTATGGGGTTTTGAAGATAGTAATAAAAAATACCAATGTCCAAAAAATTTTATAAATTTCATAAGTTATAAAACATAAGTTTGGACCGTTGAAGATCATTTATAAAAATTCATTTTGGACTGGTATGAAGTTTTGTAGATAGTTATAAAACACCAATGTCTATTTTGGACCGTTGAAATTTTTTCTAGATAGTTATTAATAAGTTATAAAACATTATTTTTAACCGTGTAAATGTTTTGAAAATAGTTGTAAATATTCTTATGAACAAATGTTGCATTTGAGCAAAAAGTATTATCGAATAGTTATAAAACACAATTTTTTGACTGTTAAAAACTTTTGTAAATAGTACCGGTAATAAAACATAATTTTGGACCTTTGAATTTTTTTGTAGATAGTTTTATAATATCATTGTACATTTGCACAAAAGTATTATTGAATAGTTATAAAGCATCATTTTGGACCATGTAAATGTTTTGAAGATAGTTATGAATACTATTTTGGACAAATGTTGCATTTCAAACAATAGTGTTATTGAATATTGTCATCTTGGACAGAAAATATAATTGAATAGTTATAAAACACAATTTGTGACGGTTAAAAAGTTTTGTAGATAGTAATAAAACATAATTTTGGAACGTTGAAATTTTTTGTAGATAGTTTTATATCTTAATTTTGGACAAATGTAGCATGCACAAAACATATCATTGAATAGTTATTAGACATCATTTTAGACCGTTGAAAGGTTTTGTAGATAGTTGTAAATCTTCATCTTGTACCGTTGAAAGGTTTTGTAAATGGTTATAAAACATAATTTTGACAATTGGTTAAAAACATCAATTTTGACAAATGCCGCATTCACACAATTTCAATATTAAATAGATAAAACATGATTTTTTTTTACTAATGAAGGATTTATACAATAGTATTATTTAAAGAATTCCTTTTCTGCTATTCTATTACAAGTTCAGATTTGGATTCTGTATCATTACTCTCGTCTACAGACAAATGTACATCATCTGCCTTTTTCTCTAGATCACTGATAGCAGACTTGTCATTCAATTGTATTTTTGACCTATCTACTTGTTTTTCTTTGTCAGATGTTTTCTCGACATTCTTCTTTTCCTTAAGTTCTGATTCATTAAATTTGGATTTCCCATCAGTGTCCTCGTTTGATTTTTGATCACTTTTATTGACTGTAATACTTTCTCTGTTTTCTTTGAGTTCGGAGTTGTATTTTTGATCTTGTTCTGAGGTGGCATTCCCAGCCTCGTTCTGGACTGCTTGAGGAGTTCCTTCCTCGTCGTCGTCCTCGTCGTTTTCGCTATCTTCCTCCTCTACCTCACTGTCGTCCTCCTTCCCCTCCTCTTTCCGGATAGATCGTTCCAGATCAAGCTGAAATTTAGTCATTTCTCTCGTATCTTTATTTTCCTCTGACCTACACAAAAAGAACAAATAAAAAGCAAATTTAAAAGAGGGAACACTAACTCATCGTGCATTTGAATATTTGCATCTTTATTCAACATTTCTAATACTTGTTCCCTTCTGAAGAATGGAAACTATCCCCAATGAAGGATATGGAGATAATGAACAGTATTCAATATAAAAGTCCATAAAACATACAAAATAGGATCAGAGCAAACACGGACCTCCAAAACTTCAAACTTGGTTGTTAGGTTACCATTAACGTCCTTTTCAACTAAAATATCTAAGTATGAAACAGATGTGTCAGACTCTGTAGTATCTTTTATCTCAAGCTCACCAGAATATCGTATCGACATAGGAATTGAAATTACCATTGTTAATTGACAATACGTCGTCGATTTATATATATATATATGTCGAGTTGAAGGCCAAAACAAATGTTTTCTTCTTTTCACGCACAAGATTTTGCATAAATTCTGCTTCAAATGAATACAAAAATAGGTCTGCTAATAACGGAGCGCAATTAGGAATTGGAAAATCCAATAGATTGTTGGAAGACCTGGTCTCCAATAAACACATAGATATTGTCAATCAGAAATTCAAGAATCTTGTTGATGTCAACTTAAGAATTCTTGTGTGTGCAATCAGAATGTGTTTTAACACAATATTTTTGCAAACGACCAATGACCAGGTTGATAAATTAACGAGTTCCATTTTAATTTATCGTCGGGAATGGTTGTGTAGTTGAAAAGTCGTAATTTACTAAGCTGTTGATTTTGGTAAAATCTTGTAATTTCAAATTGTCAAAAAGTTCTTTTGAATTTATGAGTAACCACATCTGATTCACACCACTTTTTAATAAATTGTTGCAGAGTACTCTTGAAGGTTTTCCTTTACTAGTGTCAAACTTCAACCTGAACAGCCATAAAATGGGATCAATGAAATTCAAAATGTGAAAATATCGAACGGTTGTCGATGTAAATTGTGAACAGAGCATAAACACAGACTCCCTGAAATCCCAAAGGTGGGACCAGGTGCCAAAGAGAAGGAAGCATCCCCTGTTGAACGGTCACACAGCCTTGAACCATATGTATTGATCAGGTAGATGGGACATTCCGTAGGGTTTTAGTACAAATATAAAGACAAAACAATTTTAAAAAGATCAGCCATCTAAAAGACGACTTCAATTGAATGATAGGTATATTTGCTAACAAGGTCAATATAATGACTATAGAATTTACGAATCGCAGACTTTAAACAAGGTTGTTGTAATTATGATAAGCCATTGGATAGATACCATTTATTTTTGCAATTGTTTATCCAATCCACGGCGTCCTTATTTTCACTGGATTGGAGAGCTTCAATAAGGTCTGTTAGGGCATCAATGCGGTCTTCACGAAGCTCACGTGCCACGATCAACATCTAAAAGAAATTTTAATAACGAAATGATAAAAAAAAATATCAAGGATTTTTTTAAATTAAAAAGAAGTAAAAAAAAAAACCAAATAAATGAATCTAAGAAAAAAAATAAAATAAAACGCTTTAAGAAAACCATTTTACTCGTTGAAAAGGAGTTCAGTTCAAGAAATATGTAACAAGCTCAAGAAGGAATCAGTACTGACACGTAAAACTTTATATTGATAGTTAGGAAAAGTTGTGTCGGCAAAAATGTTGGCGTTTTGATTTTCTGATATTCCTAGCGACACGCCTAAATTCTGAAATTCCGGGTTAGCAAATTTTTCAACCAGTAGAACGAAGAATTCGTTTGACATTGGTTCTGGGTAATCTATAAAAGGAAAAAGAGAAAACAATAACATGATGTGGAAATGGGTGTAGCTTTTGAATTTATATTAAATTTGGTCGTGATTTCAATACTTGCAAATGTTACCGTCATTTTTGGAAATCTCCAGAGTTCCTTTCATGGCATTTTCTGCCCACTTATAAAACCTGTCACCTTTCTCAAATTCATTCTTTTTCAACCTTTGAAGAAAGAAAATCTTGGGTTATCACAAGAATCGAATGCGAGCACAATAAAAATTGAATTTTTTGGCAATATTTTTAGCTTGGCACATACCATTGACCCAATTTCTTATGAACCCAGTCTGATATGTCTTTCCGCCCCACCCTGGAGAGCGACGTGACTAGATCCACCACTCCCATATCGTCTAGGTGCTGAGCATTTTTTCGCCAGTCTAACAATATCTATTTTAAAAAGATTTTTTTTACTTATTATTACAGATCGGTTGTTCCGTTGCATGTAAACGCTTCCATTTCTGAGAAAATGTTCTTTGCAAGATTTCATATAGTAGTTAATAATTTGATCTATAAGGTAGAAGACCCTTTATCTTAAGAATATATATTAGATTTAGTTTGAACTTTTTATAATGAAAATTGTAATTTATAACTTTAAGATTTTTGGGGTACTTTTCAATTAAGTATTACTAAGTCTCGTGTCACATCACTGACCTTAACGACCTTTTTTCCTACAGATCCACTTTTTGTTGTCGACTCGACACGAATTTTTTTCACTTTGTGAAATGGAACACCCAGCAAAACACAGAATTGAACCCATTCCGGACCGAGCTTGGAAACAATTTTCTTGAGCAGTTTCTCTCTAGTAAAACCTTGATTTAAAAAAAGAAATACCTGGTACAACAATATGTATTGAACACCATTTCTTTTATCTTAAAGCTAAATGTTCGACCGAGCTTGCAATAACATCATACCCTTAAATGTGTCTTCTCCTTCTTTAGGAACTTTCTTAACAGGCAAATCAGGCAGCCATAGAATGATGCTGGTTATTTTCTTCTGTTTTGGCATTTTTATCACATCAAGAGAACCTGATGGCGGTTCCTCCTTGTTTAAGATGGATATCATCGTGCTTTGAAAGTTATCTTTTCTTTTTGAGTGAAATTCTAGTTGGTTTGTTCCAAGGGGCATTTTAAGGTTACCGGACATTTTTATATCATATTTCTGGTTTTCATAAGCTTCATAATCTCCAGTACACTTCGGACTCAACACTATAAAGTCCTCGGTTTTCCAGTAATTCAGTCTATCCTCTATTTTCTGAGGTTTTGCGCACTCTAGAATTGTGAGATATTGGTTATCGGACATTGGTTTAATTACAGCAAAAAACTTGACTAATTTTGCTCTTTTCAGTGCTTTAGTGTGAAGTTCATTGACGTTGGATTTTAATTTTTTGACTGGGGCTCTCTCTCTACATTCCACCAGTACGTGCCTGAAATAGTCATACACTTTCTTGCAGATACACTGAATGAAACAGAGCTAATGGAACTACAATTGGGCTTCTTTACTTATAAATTTTTTTTTTATACTTACTTCGAGAAGTGAGAAAGATCGCAAGAAACTTTTCCTTTTTGTATCTTCGGATCTCTTTTCAAAATTTCCCAAACATTTTCATCCAAAGGCTCGTCTAAGTCAGGATCGAAATCCTCCGGGATATCTGCTGCCAGTACACATAGTTCTCCCTCGTTTTCATACTCGTGGGGCAAAGGAGTAGTAAAGGTTACCCCATTTTCTTGAAACCTGTTACAGCCCTGACTGTGGTGCAGGTCGTAGAAGTGACCAAGGGACAACACGGCCCTATAGTCTTCCGGTTTATACACCGGAGCTGGAATAACCTGTAAAGAACTCATCAGTATATTATCCAATCATGGATATGAACATTTTCAGCAGTAAAGATTTTCATTTCTAATCATATTTTACATGAAAAACTATCACTGGATTACATGACAATGATGTCTGTTTACCTCTAAGTTGACTGTCCCTGAATGGAAAGTATCCGGGGCAACTCTTATGTTAATAAATCTATCTACAACTGAAACAAACTCCCCTCCGCTAGAAATATCTCCATTTACAGGAAATTTCTCCACCTTTGGTATTGTGATAAGAATGAAGGATTTTGTTTTCGTGATATCCAAACGTATTCTTAACTTCCAGCGCAAAATTCCAGAGTGCTAAAAAAATCCAAAGAAAATCACAATTTCAACTATGATTTTTAAAATCATTTATCTCTGATTTCATCGGTTTAAATATTAGTTTATAAAGATGAAACTCAATTAGTTTTTTGTACCTCGCTTAATATTGTTGGTCCTTCAACTATTGCTGATGGATCTTCTATAACTCCTTCGTTCGTTTTTATCTTGATTACTTCGTATGGATCAGAAAGATCGTAAAGTGGAACTTCCAGTTCTACCATTCTTCTTACATGAACAGTAGAAGTTATATACTCAAACGCATCGCTGATCAGGATTTCTTTTCCGACAGGCCTCAGTGATTCCATGCAGAGTTCCGGTCGAACACGTCGACACAAGAAGCTAATGCTAGTCAGATCAAAATTGTTGGGAGTGAATATTTTTAGTTCAATATCTTCAAAGAAACTAACCTTTCCTGGGAAAAGTTCATCGTGTTGTATAATCACATCTCTGAAAAATAAAACAGCAACTTCATCGTTTTGTTCAATTATGTAAAATAAACCAGCACGCGCACCGATTAGTATAATTACATATATGTGAAATACGTGGAAATCGCCAAGAGTATCGATAATCTGTAGGTCCACCAACAAATATGTTAGTTTCATACCTGTCGAAACTTACAGAAAAATTAAACAGAATGTATTTCGAACGAAAATTGCAGTCTTATCTTGTGATTGGTCATCAAAAAAGTTTATTATTTTGTGAAAATAATTCTGATTCCACACAAAGGTACTCTGAAGTTGAAATTAACAGTATACTGGCGTTCCTCATTGATAAGATTTATGAAGTCGTTGGAGACCAAATCTTCAAACAAACTGTTGGAATTCAGAGGGCATTTATTGTGCTTCTTTATTATCTGAACTGTTTTTATATTCCAACGAAGTAAAATTTTTTAAAAATTCTTAGACATGAGAAACATTTGCTGTGACCTTCAACTGAACATTTGGATATATCGAAGCTGTATTATCAATTAACAAATAACAGCAGCTATTTACGTTCATAAGTTGATTCGATGTATCCAAGTGAACTTATTATAAATTATTATATAATACACCAGAGAGTCTGACACATTTGTTTCATATTTATATATTTTACTGACCATTTACGGTAAGTACCAACTCCCAATTTAATTGTTAGACAAACGAGATGAATTCAACTTTTTTTATCGTCAACCGTCCCTATTTATTTTATGATATCCTGCCATATGGTGTCACATTTCATTAATTTTTCGACACTCAAGAGCATGCTCCAAATTTAAAATTCAATCAATTTTAAAACTTAAGATGGCTTCTGACAGAAAAGTTGAAGTTATTGGGAAATCAGCAACATCGTGTAACGTCAGCATTTCGTAAATTCTGTGGTCAATTTAATGACCTTGTAAGCATATATAACCTATCATTAAGTTATTTTCACATTTTGAATAAACTAAAGAGAAATTGAATTATACTGATATAATGAAATATGCCATACTTGTTTCTAATGGCCTCTAAAACTTTTTTGGACTGACTGGCGATTTTTCGGAAATCTTCATTTCTGTTGATAGAATATGGGCACACTCCTTTCTATAAAAAAAATCAATGTGAAATCAAACTTAAGTCATATCAGTAGTATGAATATGAATGAATATATAGCATAAGTTGTGTCATGAACAACAAATAAATATTGGACATTAACAGTGAACCTTATTTTTGGAGTAAGCGTCCGCCCCACAAAAGATGAGAATTTCTGTTGCTGCCAAATTATTGCGATCTGCGGCATAATGAAGAGGTGTGCACCCCTCCTGAAAATCAGAAAATCTATATTGAAGAATGCATTTCCTACGAAAGTAAAATTTTATGTTTATGTAACCACTTACTTTTCAATCGGACCATCACTTCGTCTTTTCCATTAACTCGAGAAAAAACGGTTTTTTTCTCCACTTGAGGGAAAAGGTCGAACTCGTGATGTTCCGATTGCTTACTCCTCCATGGAACATAATCCCACCTCCAATATTTTGGAGGTCCGTTTGCTCTGCTCCTATTTTGTATTCTTTTATGGACTTTTGAGTTTGAATACTGTTCATTGTCTCCATATGATTCATTTATCTAACTTTAGGCCTCGTTAAGAAACAGTGCAACCTTGTACTTACTTATTTAAGCAGATGCTTTTTGTAATAGTAAATTATTTTCTTTCCTTTATCAAATTTTCAAAATATTAATTACACAAAAACAATGCATTGTATACATTGATACATTTCAATATTTTCTGCACGTCCACATCTATATTATACCCAAAGTTTTTATGAATGTAAGTTTCTTCCTTATTAATTTATTCGTTCCTTTTAAAAAAATCTTGACTCTTGACACAATTAATGCAGGCATTACGTTTCTTTCTTATCAATTAATTCATTCCTACAATGAAAATTTTTATACAAGTAATATAGGCATAACATAAACTGAACAGTTGTATGTTGCCACTACATACAAGTATATCCTTAATTCGCTTATAATCAGTGATTATTTCTCGTAATTATATATTACTGTGATATTTTCAACAAGGGGTGGTTGTGCTATAATAAAGTAACGTTATAGGGAGTGTGAGATTGGATGACTGATTGATTAATTGATTGTATATTGTTTAACATCCCTCTCGAGAATTTCACTCATATCGAGACGCCTGATAAAATACCCCGTCACATTGTTGGGAGTATTCGAATGGAAGTCCGCAAATTTTCCACATCTCTGGCTATGATGAAATATGGAGATAACGAACAGTATTCAAACAGGAAGTCCATTTGAAAAACAATTCGATAGCAGAGCCAGAACATGGACCTCCAAAAACATCAGAGGTGGGATCAGGTCCATAGAGGAGTGAGCATTCCCTTCCGACTGATCATACCCGCCGTGCGCTCCGTGTCATGATCGGAAAAACAGAGCGTATCATAGCGTATCATAGAACAAAGCGTATCATAGACAATTCAGTTTGTAAATAATGATTATTGGGAGTGTTTGGATATATTTGATGGAACTTTGATATTTACCGCATTTCTAGATATGAGAAGTAACTCGGTAGTGATAATTTGTATGAGAGCCTGATATTTACCACATCCCTGGCGTCTATCGGTGACTGGTAGGCCAGTAACAGCTTTAGAGTTTCCGTGTCCCCTGGCTCCGCCGTGTAATGAATCGCCGACAGTCCCAACTGTATGGTAAAGATGGATAAAAATCTTATTCTATCGTTTTCTATCTTGCAGATTCAATCATCAGTAAAATTAAAACGTGTGTTTCACAAGAAAAAATGGTATGATGATTACTAGATTATTATCTTATTATTATATTAACGTACTTTGTTCTTACAATGTGAATTATCTCATTTACCCTTTGAATGTACTTTTTTTCAAAACATAAGGTTTTTTTTATATTCTTTATGCTCCTTTACTTATCGGCACTGGCCACCTGCATTGCAAGTGATGAACATGTATTTAATTGATAAGTAGTCAATTTTCAAGAGAAATCTGTAAATCTGATACCAATATCAAACATCAACACCATGTTTTTCTTGATCGTATTTAAGTATTGATAATAAATGGCACTGGTGTAGGAAAACTAAGTAAACAAAAAAAAAATGATAACTTGAAAACATCTGCATCATTAGCTTTCTTAAATACTAACTTATTCTGACTCATAAAAACCATTTGAATATTTACGGAATAAAGCTTATTTTAAGGTCAGACGACACATTCCTTAAATATATGTTGTGTATCTCTTGGTATAAATTGGGGTAGTTTACCCGTTATTAACAGCGAATTGAGCAGTTTATAAAAAAAAATGGTAAATTGCCTCAAGTTATTATATTGTATAGAATAGGTTAAAGTAAGCTTCATTCATTATAATTTAATTTTAATGTAGACAATAATAAGACATTTTGTCCATTTGAAATACCTTCCAATTAAGCTTATTTTAAAAGTAATGTCAAACGGAGTGATACGTTTTTGACGTAACTCATCGTGACGTGTTACAACTAAAACTAAATTATTGGCAAACAATATATATGTTCCATGAATGTCTCATTGATTGTATTTTGGGTATTCCGGTAGAAAATGCCGGACCAGGAGTGTTCGAAATGTGTTTCTCTTCTTACCTCATCCCTTGCAGTAATATCTGCTCCTTTTTGTAAGAGTATTTTTTGAACCACATGATTTCTATTTTTAGCTGCTTTAATCAAAGGAGTGGCACCGTCATCCTTGAAATTATAGAAAAAAATATAGAATGTTTATTATACCCCCGCTTGAAAAGCGGGAGGGTATATAGTAATCGTTAATTCCGTCCGTCTGTATGTCTGTCCGTTCGTCTGTTACGCCTTTTCTCTTATCCGCAACTCCTCTTATACTACTGAGTGAAATTAAGGTAGGTCCGTACTTTAAGAATTTTCTGTCAAACTCTTTATTTTTTGACTTGAAAATCTTGAATAAGTCATAATCTAACTAAAACACCCATAAAAAACATATCTTTGCAGGTTAATTTTCATGCAAGATGTCTTGGAGTATATACCTCTAAAATTGCAACAGCAAAAATTCAACATATAGAAGTGTAACATCATATTTTATTTAGCTATGTACCAAATCACACCCTATTATTGTTAAAACTTAGGAAAATCATAATATTCATTTGTCAAGAAAATATTTGAAATTTCTATTTGAAAACACTAAAAAATTGATGTTGATTCTGTCAAAATCTTTCAGAGAAAAAGCTCAAAATATCTTTATTTTAAATATTTCTCAAAATCTTATATGTTTAAATGCTATTTTTTCTTCACAATTATTTAGAATTATATCTTAGGTCAGCAAAAAAACATACTTTATTATGATTGACCAGAAAATTTTTACAAATCAGCCTTTTGAACACCTATACCCCCATTTTTTGAATATCTATTTTTTCAATCGTTCTTCGCAAAACTTATTAAAAAGTAAAATTTGAAAAGATGATATAGGCTAAAAATTAAAGATAAATAGATCTCAAGTTAGTTTGTTTAAAAGAATTAAAAAGCTTTCGGTCCATAAAGGCAATTAAGAATTCTCTGTCTGTGTATGTACTAAATTACATATAGATCCTATGGACAGAGTGCAAAGTGGTTATTTCTATAAATAATTTACATTAAATGCTTTGTGTTCACAATGACACTATAATAAACAAATATATACTTGCTAAATTATTTTCAATCATCCAAAAAGATTTTTTTTCAATAGATAAGGATAATCAAAATTATATATTGGTGTGTAAAATTAAAACCGGATCCGTAAAAGTGTTGACCTGCCTTAAGTGAAACTTTCACAGAATCTTTATTACATATTGCCATTGTGCACCTCCTATTTTACTTTTTTATTCGACACGTATTTTAGGTTTCCCAGAGCAAAACATGGACATTGCCATTTTTTGTTTACCTATGACGTCACATAATAGAAGCTTTTGGATAACATTTGATAGGACGAGTTATTCCTCTTTACACATTACCGTAAAACAATATATAGCAACACATCGACATTATGGGAAGCGGGGGTATCATTTAGTGAGCTCATTGCTCACAGTACCTCTAGTTTTACTTTTTGATATGACATGTATTTTGAATATTCCAGCGCAAAACATGGATACTGCCATTATATTCATATGGGAGGCGGGGGTATTATTTAGTGAGCTCATTGCTCACAGTACCTCTAGATTTATTTCAGTTCATTTTTTTTAAATCTAGTCATGCTATATCATTGTTGTAGGCATTGTAACAATGCAAGTGTAATAACAACGCGAAAAATAACTAGAGGTACTGTGAGCGATGAGCTCACTAAATGATACCCCCCGCCTCCCATATGGTTATAACTGGTGAAAAAGTCCATGTTTTCCTGTGGCCGGGAAACTCAAAATATGTGTCGGATCAAATAGTAAAATAGGAGGTGCACAATGGCAATATGTATTAAAGATTCTGTGAAAGTTTCATCAAATTTCATTCAGTGGTATTAGAGGAGTTGCGGATAAGAGATGGGTACCCCAAAGCGTTACAGACGGACGGAAGGACGGACGGACGGACGGAATTAACGATTTCTATATACCATCCCGCTTTTCAAGCGGGGGGTATAATAAATTGGGATTGATATACATTTTCCGTTCATCACAATGTAAAATATATATAATTACGCAAAATGTAATTAGCCTGATTCACGATATATTGTGTTGTTACATTTCGTGTTGTAACAGAGCTTCATTAAGATAAAACGTGAATTCTTATATTGCAACCGTATTGCTATCATCCTCTCTCTAGTAAGTTTTTTCTTTTTTCTTCATTAAAAGTGGTGTTTGTTTACAATGTATCACTTTTGACAAAAAAAAAGTAAAACAAAGATGGCGGCGAGTGCACTTACCCGAGCTCGGCAGTTGACGCTTGCGCCCTGCGAGATCAGAATCTCTATCATCTTGGTGTGGCCTTTATCCACCGCCTCCAAGAGTTGTCTTTCTTTCAAAGTCATCTCCTATCTGTCGGGTCTGGGTCTTCTACTTTTGTTAAAGGAGACTGAAAATTTAAAACGCTTCATTATTAAGGAAGTCAGTACTAGTATCAGAACACCCCGAAGTCTAGACTTCTGCAACAAAAACTAATTTGGAGCATGGTGCTCTCTACCTTATATATATTTACGACCATTACGTTGCTTTATTAATCTTATTCCTCTTATCGATTCAACATTTGATAAAATTGTGTTTTTGACGTCGTTTGCATAAATATTTCCATTGACAGCTTTCGATATGGATGTAAACTTGACATGACTTACGGGACCCCCATTTATACTTAGCAAGTCCAGGTGAGGTTATATCTTGAACAGTTATTTTAAACAAACTCTGTGGAACAAAAAAAAATAAGGCATTGATTTTCACAACTCAATCTCTAAGCAGTGCAAAACAAATATTAGACACAGATATTTAAAGAATTTTAAACGAGTAATTGGAAAATATCACGAGAGTACACCACTTACCTTTCATGTTAAAATATCTCTCAAACGTTTAGATGTTTTAATATGAAGTAGGGCCAGTAGTCATGCTGAATACCTCAATGTGGTCTGTGGTAAATCTATTGACACTACTCCACAATCAATCTACCGGCCTTGAGGATCTGCCTACGTCTAGCAGACAAGAAATCATTTCTTTCCCAAGATTTAAAGCCTTCTTGTTTTTACTTTGACCAAAAAGAACACATACGTACAAAAGGTTGTTAGAATATTTAAGTTGAAGTAAATTGGGGTCTGATTAAAGAGCACACTAAATACTTCTGACACGAAGTGTCACATTGTCTATAAACTAAGTCATATGTGCATAATGAACCGCTCATAAAAAATAGTTGATATCAGCCTTCCATTTAAATGCTTCTATAGATGTTAAACCCAAGGACAAACAACAATTTACCGGATGAATAGAATGCACAAAAGTATAAGACACTAAAGAATTAAATGTAAGGTTGGGGAAGCGTAATATACAGAATGTACATTAGTTAAATAGGGTTCTGTGTGCAGAGTCGATCAATAATGTCCGAAATAGAAGATTTAAGTATAGATATCAAATTATTATCATTTTTGCTGTACGAACAGACTAAAATTATGATCTTGGCAACGAGGACGCCGATTCTGCGCAGTGAGGTATTTTTGGTTCGTACAACAGTGAACGGGAAAGACAGATATGAGTACAGGATAGAAAGCAGATTTATGTGAAATGGGGTACGTGTCGATCATTATTTAGTTTTTAAAATTAACAATGCACATTAATAGTAAGTTATCCTTTGGTAATTTTATATTGTTTCTAGCTTTGATAACAGTAACTAACCGGAAGGATCTTAACACTTAGGTGTCAACGTTCAAAATGAACGATAAACATCAAAATGTCAATATACAGTGCTAAATAGTTTTTAAAAATAGCGATTAATATTTGTATTGAAGCTTATTTTATATTATTTAATTTATCATGCAATTGCACTCTCAAACCATAAAAAATGATTAAATAAACCAAAGACGGTGATTGGTCAAAATGACAATTCTACATTGACATAAAAGGATGCATTTTATCACTGATCAAACAGTTGACAAGAGGTTGAGTTGATGATATCATTTACAGAGTAATTGACAAGGCGCCGGGGTATGGCGAGGACGGGCTGTACTCGTTCTCCTCCCGTCCGGTCACCCCGAGGAACAAAGCCGGGGACCTCTTGGTCAAGTTCCAAGCCGTCAGCAGAACACAGCAAAGCTTCACACACCACTACATCTCCGTGAACTCCAAAGATAATCTGTCGCAGGTCCGTGGCAGTATTCGCCATTACTTCAAAGAATACTTCGAAAGGGGGTTCATTTTCTTGTGTAAGACGAAAGAAATTCTGCAATCAGACGAAAGGACGACTACCGTTTTTGACATTCTTCCCAAAATTCCTCAGATGAGCTCAGCTGATACCGGCAGGTCCAACCAAAAATGGGAACTCCCGAAAGAAAAATTTAGATATCCTGATGTAGAGTACAAAAGGGTATGACATAAAAAATTTAGATACTTGGATGTAGAGTACAAAAGTGTATGACATAAAAATTGAATTTTTAGCTATTTTTTACTCTATTTTAAATTCATGATCCATATTTGTATTTGAAGGTTGCACACTCATATGATGGAAAGCGCTACATTGTAATGTGTGCATGTGTGATTTTTCTGTACGAGCAGAGTAAAGTCAGCCACTGGCCTCCACAAGAACTGCATCAACAGCTGTGTGAAAACCTTCTGGAGGGGTTTTCCTTCATACCAACCGATATCATGTCCTGGAAACCAAAACTCTTAGGTAATATGACATGATTTAAATTAGAAAAAAAAACGATTGATTATATCAGTAAATAATACTATCTATAAAATACAAAATGATTTTTTTTCTGTCTTGCAGAGTTAAAAGCGACATCCCTTCATATACATGCTGCATGTGGAAACATAAAGAAATTGGAGCAGGCTCTTCAGAAAATTCCATACACACCTAAAATATGCGACATTTGTGATGAACGAAATGCAACACCGCTCCATTATGCCGCTGAAAATGGAAAATTGGATGCATGTGAAATTCTCATTAATGGCATAGGGAGAGATCAGATATATTCCAAAGACATGAATAATAGATCCCCACTACACTGTGCTTTATACAGAAGAAGAAGAGAAGTAGCAGTATACCTCCTCCAGCTTAACTCAGAAGTCCTTGACGATGACAACTTGGGAAACGACTGCATTGATTTGCTCCTTTTTCAGAGAGATTCTGATATAGAGTATATCGCTTCCAAAATAGAACCCCTATCTCTCAGCAAACACCTTCAGTTTTACTTGTGTTATATCATGCTTGTGTTGAAAAACGAAAAACATGCTCTTCGGCTTTTAGCGTTGCTTCCTGATTATGACGAAGAAGATAAAAGATTGAATGAGATCGACTGTTCCCTGCTACATTTGTCATCCACATTGAGTCCAGAGCTTACAAAGGTTTTATTGGAAAAGAGTTTCCCAAAGTATAAGAAGAATATAGAGGGCGACCTACCTTTTCATTCTGCTTGTCAATGTGGAAAAGTGGAACAAGTGAACCTACTATATGATGAGAGTTTTCTGGAAGAGGATCTGAACAAAGGCATCCAGATAGCCCTACAGAAACGTTACTATGGGGTATGTTATGCAATAAACAATCTTCGAAGTAACCTTATACTTTATGAATCTACAGTTCGCATGATCATGATATCAATAAAGAAAGCATTTGAAGGACATCGGAAAGGTTATCAAAAATCCAAGTATGTTGAATCTGTAGCAGAAAAATTGTTACCTTTGTTGAGTAAACAAAATGGAGCATCTGAAAGGTTTATGTTTGAATCGGCGTCTCTTGGCCTTCATAAGATAATGGTTCTTCTTAAATCCCAAGGAATACCTTTTGACTTATCAGATGAAATGAAAAGAACACCTTTGCATGAAGCTTGTCAGAATAATCATGGTGAATGTGTTAAACTGCTTTTGGAAGCGGATGTAAATCCAAACCCTACAGACTGGCGTGGTGCTACGCGATTGCACTATGCCTGTGAAAAAGGACACGAATTCATAGTAAATATGTTACTGCATTCAGATCACGTTAGTGCTAACATACAGGATGACAGTGGAAAAACTCCCTTGATGACTGCCATTTACAGAAATCGGCAGAGGGTAGTCAGAGTCCTTCTTCAGAAACATGTCAGTCGGTGCAATTTGAAGGCTCTTGACAAGTTAGGTCAAAATATCCTTCATTATTTGCCATTAATTGAGGAAGATCTGGAGGACATTATCATACAACAATTAAAGAAAGAACATTCTAATCAGAACCAACAAAAGAAGATAGTTCAGAAAAAGGAAGAAAGGAACATTGCGTGGAATGAATCAATGAACCTTCCAAATTTATGCTATTTTAGTGATTATGAAGGTCCATTTCAGTACACTTATCCTTATGGAAAAGGATTTCCATGGAATAAGCTCCGGCAACTTAATTTAATGGTACCCCAGCTTCCCAGTAGTCCAACTAAGCGATACAAAAAATGTCCAAAGTGTTGCGATATTATTAAAAGTAACTCAAAGCATCTCTGTGTAAAGGGAACCTCTGAAAGCCAAGAAGGCTATGTAGAACTGAGAGCTTTTGAGTACAAATGTCAAGAAAAAGTAGCTTTCAATACTCCACTGGAATGTGCTATTAAAGCAGGAAGAATGACGACAATGAAGAAATTATCTCAGAATTTCCCAAGCCTTTTGAAGGATACTGATAGTCTCGGGAGATCTATTATAGACTTTGCAATTCAGCAGAATTCCTTTAAGATCATTAAGTCGGTAATTGATGTTGTAAAACCCAAAGCCAGCTTTCTGTATCATTTGATGATGTTTTCAAAGAAGGGAAATACAGCAGTGATGCAAAAAGTGTTGGAACACTTCATGCAGTCAGCAGTGATTACGAGTGATATTCCAGAACCTGTAGAATATGTCCATGAACTATGTGGAGTAGGGCGATATGATAGAAGAAATATTCAATTCTCTCGTTGTGGCTGTGATTTGAACTGTTTCCTCAAAAGTTATTTACCTGTTGAAGCTGCTGTTATTCTGCGAAATTTTCCACTTTTCAATGTTATTCTCGAAAAAACAAAGGATGATAATTTGGGGATTGCTTTACACCTAGCAGTGTTTTATGGTCAATTTCGGTTCATCGATGCCATATTGAAGAAGAAACACAAACGTGAATTAAACAAAGAAATACAAGAAATAGAAAATATGTACATCCTGGACATAGCATGTCGATCTCCTTACATCAGTGAGAAAGTTTTTGAGACCTTAATGAAGTATCAACCAGATGTCTTAAAATCTCGAGATATTTTCAGGTGTGACGGTCCGCTAGAAGACGACCTGTCAGAAGACGATCTATCACAAGACAACATGTCAGACGATATGTCACAAGACGATCTGTCAAAATTAAGACCTTATATCTGGGAAAGTTTGAATCTTGGCATGACAGCAAAAACAACTTTAGCAAAACTTTTATCGAATTGCCTCAGAAAAAGGAGATTGAGAGACATTCGCGATAAAATGGGGTGTTTCCTTATTAAGTCCGGTGTTCAACTGGGAAAATTTCAAAATTTCGAGAAATCTTCTGATTTATATGTGCATGGCATATGTGAAGCGTTTTTGCTTGCGTTAGAATCCGGTCACTTTCATTCTGCAGTCCTCATGCTACAGAGAGAAGGGCATCTGTTATGGCACTGTGCACTTTCTTCAAATAAATGTGAAATCCAAAAACAGTTTAACAAAACATGGCGGTCAAAGTTATATGACAAGGACCGGGAAAACGATGTTGAGATAGAATACATCAAGTATGTCCTAGCTTACGCGTGCCTAAATCATGTCCCGGAAAATATTTTGCAGAGTTTGATACAGACAGGTAGGGAGGTAGAGGGAATGAAGACGGACGAAATACTGACAAAAGAATTTGAAGTATCCAATAGGTTGTACTGTCTTGCCGAGTGCAAGAGTTCACTGGAAAAGATTATCAGATGCGTGTTAGAAATTACTACCGGGGGGCAATTTGTGGATGAAATATACATAAGGAAACGACGAAAAAAAATCAAAAACTTCGAGATCATTCGATTACTCAAATTAGCACCGAGAGTTTCGACCACTTTCAGTAAATATGACATGAAAGGGCTGTCTGAAAAGGTGGTTTCTGAAGAGGAGATCAGAATATTACGAGATACTACAGTAATGCTGAATCTCTCAGGTCAGCCTAATAATATCAATTTTCCACCCGGTACTACATTACTTCATTTGGGATCCTGCACAGGAAACGTTGAATTCGTCAAAATGATTTTACAGGTATAGATACTTTCGTATGGATAAAAAATTGAATTCTTACTAGTATAACTCACTAGTGCAATTAAAGTTAATTTAATTAAAAATGATACTTATATTTGTCAGGCCCCTCTCGCCGTGAATGTTGACGCCAAAACCAGTAACGGTGTAAGACCTATAGACCTTGCTGTAATTTATGGATCGTGGGATATTTACAAACTTCTGGTTGAACATAATGCCAAATTTACCGTAGACACTATCGTTGCCTGTTGCTCAGATGAACGATTCAAAAAAGTAGAAATCTGGACCAGGAAGATTCGCTTTCTATATTCGTGTGAGAAACCCTCAGCTAAAGCAAAGAAAAAAATATTGATGGATTTGTATGAACGGTATGTATACAAAACAATTATAGCTAATAGAAATGAAGGATGCACATTAAAAGAATATCTAAAACGTGGAAGTCTTTTTAATGCAGAAAGAAGATTGACTGGAATTTCTTCAACCAAGAGATTGGAGGTCCTCTCTACAATGCTATTGATTGTCATCTAGATGAAATAGTGATTTATCTAATCGATAGCAACCCATCTCTGATAGTGAGGGCGCTGCATTCCAACACGTGAGTAAATTTTTGATTCACATATAATACTTTTCAATAATAAGAAATTGTAATAACAGTGTATTTTCTACAACTAATAAAACCTGAATTTATTTTTTTTTTTCTGTCTCTGAGGTTTGTCTATAAAAACATGACTTCACATATTAATTCGAATGATTTGCATTTTCTGGACTATTCTCTTCATACAAACAAAAGAGTTTATATTGAAACTTCATACCATAATAAACTATAATGTTTTTTTTTTAAAAGATGATTTACAGGACTGTGCCACAGTTTTAATCTCAATAAGATTTGCTTTTGTACAATGACGTGACTTGGGGACAAAAAATATGTTTTTGAAATATAAATTAATAATGTCTTTAACAAAACAGCTTTGATTTGAAAATATGAATGACTAAATACCCTGAATCTTTCCCTTTTTTCAATCTGAAAAAGAGAGATAAAATGTGCTTCGTGAACAAAATGTTTAAAATAAAGCAGAAATATAAAGTCTCTGGTCGATTGTAACGTTTTCAAAGTCTTTGCATACTTAAACTAGCTTATATATATTTTAGGAACATTTTTGCGCAGCTGCAGAAGTGCAAAGAAGGGACTGTTGCGCATGTGTACACCGCCATGACAAGTCATTATAGTAAGCTTGAAACAAAAACTTTGGGACAACTGCTACTTCAGACTGCTGTAAGCCAAAAAGTACATCTTACAGAGAGTCTTACAAGAACATATCACAGGATCCTAGACCAGGAGCAGTGGGAGGAGGCTGTAGAAGAAGTGGATAAACATGGGAGATCTATCTTTCACTTTGTTGCTATATTTGGCTGGGAAACAATGGCCCGAATACTTTCTGAAGTTGTTCACAGGGAGAATCTGCCTGGATTTCCTCTGAACAAAGCAGATTATGCTGGTGCAACTCCTCTGTGGTATGCTTTAGCGCACAAGCACTGGAAAATTGCAAGACTTTTCCTTCTTAATGGCGCTAATCCTATTTTGCATCGCGCGGTACCAGGGTGCTTCATAAAGAGGCCCAAACCTGCTGAAATTAATGATGTATGTTTCCATGAATGTGAAGATTCGTATTCTTTAATCTCCAAACATGGCATTAAAATGAGTGCACGAAGGAAGTTCAAACTGACTGCTAATAAAGACAGCAGTGTCGGAGTTCTTCTAAATGGAATGAAAAGCTCAATTTTAGAATCTAAAAATGATCAACAACAGATAGAGAAGTCAGACACTAAAAGAGCAGTTTGTCAGCCAAATCATCGAGCCAAACTGATAAACAAAGAACAAAAGATGACTGAATATCTCTTCAAAAAAGCACATTTATCCAGAACCTCAGGGTTTTCTTTGATTCACTTTGCCTCAGGCGTTGGAGATTTAAAGCTTTTTGAGGAAATTCTTAGCATATCAGAGAACAAATTAAAAGTCAATGATGATTACATGAAGATGGGCTACAGATGCGCAATTTTGGGAAATCACAGGACTATTTGTGATATCTATCATAAAAATAGCATCCATCTCAGTGATAACCAAACATTTCATTCCATTGTTTGGCAGGCCCTCAGAACTGAAACCGTTCAAAGAAATGTATTTCACTTTCTTTTCAGCCTGCTTGGTTTTGTGTATGACAATACATTAACATCTGGCAAAACACCACTCTTGCGACACCAAACAGTACCGAAATACCATGGATTCAGTTACAAACACGAAGGCTTTAAATTTGCTGACTTTTTAACAAAACTTTGTGAAAATCTATTAGAACAGGGAGTAGAAAAAAACCTAATTGATCAATTAAAAACAAAAGTTCAGTACATTTACGGCAAGATACAAAATTATTTGAAAGAAAAATTTCATTTCATAGCCCAGCAAACTTCAGAGAAAAATCCACAACATGAGATAATTCTTACAAACTTTCTTAAAACAGTGGATGCAAATACTAGAATAGATGAAAATGACATTCTATTGTTGTTATCTACGACTCAACCTTGGGTGATTTCCTCGCTGATTGCTGCAAGTAAAACTAACAAGTATTTGTCCAAGCTACTGAGAAAACAACTTCTTTGGAACTTAAACATCCTGGATTGCATTGTCATTTCTCTACCTAAAGACTATGGTAGATCAGATGCAGTTTTTCTTCATCAGCAAGACATAAGTGAAGAAGTTTCTGCTCTTGCTGATCAGTTTGGATTGATTTTGCAAGAGACAACAATTCACTTTGCCTGCAATAAAAGTCTTTGGACTTTTCTAAGGATTGTAGCTTCCAAAGTGATTCCAAGAGAAAAAGAGCTAAAGGTGTGTTGGCAGCTTTCTTTAGCACAAGCTGTTAGAGAAGGACAATTGGACTTTTTGAAGTCTATCCTCGATAACATTTCAATATCAAAACTTCCCGAAACAGTTCAGGCCAGCTTTGCAGCACTTTTATGCAAGGCTGCATTCTATGGTCAAACAGACATTGTTAAATATCTTTTCCGGAAAAGTGTACCGATCAGGTTCGATACTGAAAACCCAATGTTTGTGGATCTTCTCGCTGAGATTTACATGAAGAATTTCGATGTGATTGAATATGCCATTCGAAGCAAGCGACCCGAAACAGTGGACGCCGTGATCAAGTTTTGCAAATACGATCGTGAATTTATGAAGGCTGCCAAACCTGAATCCTATTTTGAGCTAGCTGCCTCTACTGGAGATTGGCCAATTATGAAGCATTTTACTGAATTTTTTTCAAACACTGGACGGCCTACAAAGCAGACTTGGGAGAGATTTTTCATAGGGGCAGCTTCTAAAGGGCAAGAGGATTTGTGTGCACAAATTCTGACAAACTTCAAAGATGTGGACGTTTTGTGTGTAAACAAAAGAAATAAACATGCTTTACATTATTGCGGAATTTACAACATGAAACTTGTTGCTCAATTTGTTCTGGAGAAGACAGCTAGGGGCTTGGATGTCAGCGATTCGGATGGTATGAGACCAATAGACTATGCCGTGCTCCACGGAAATATCGAAATCGTTCAGTTATTCAATGAAACGAAATTTATGCATTCAAAAGAAAATATCGACAGTGTGGAAACGTATGGCTGGTTTCATTTTTTCATGAGCAAGGTAAACTCAAGCAGCACCGTTATGTCAGATGTTGACATTAGACCTAATCTTCCCAAATCGAGGCAACTAGATCTGGCCAGTCTTTATAAGAAGGGAGATGACGATGCTGCGGCTACTGTTGTGTCGTGTTCCAAACACATCCCAAAACTGCTATTAGAAAATCCTACAACATACGGTTTTCTTCTACACGATTCAATCAAATATAGATGCAAGAAGGCTTTTCATGCTTTGATGGCCTATTTTGTTGATGAAGCTGAAAATCTTCGTCAAGTCCTTAAACTTAATGTTGGTGATATGTGTCCTTTAGCTGTTGCTGTGTCTAATGCTCAATTAGAAATTGCAGAATACATCTTTCAGTATGACGACGGATTGAGCTGGAAATCAACAAAATCAGCAGAAAATATTCTCCATCTTGCCATTCATACTGAAGATCCAGAAATGATTGAACTAGTTAGTTCAAAGACAGTTGGAAGGCTTTGTGAGGAAAAGGACATTCACGGATTTACTCCAGTGATGTATATGAGTGCTCTTGGTCTTCAAGATTATTATTCCCTACTTAAATCAGATGCCTTGCTCAACCCCTGGGGCGACTCTCACGCGGGTCACACGGACGATGATCCTGATATGTCGTGCCACAATTGTGTTTTAAATAAATGCATTGGTTGGTCAAAAATATACAACAGGGGTCCACGTGATAAGGACACACAACCAATGAGGTCGGAAAGCAATGCTCTTCCTCCTCCATTACTGACAGAATACTTCTGGAAGTTAGGAAAATACAGGTCGGACAATCCAATGATTTCTGCTATTATGGTATCAAGTGGGTATAATGCAACAATGACCTCTTTAATTAGACTGGTGACCAGGAAGGAAGGAATTGAAAAAATGATATCCATGGAGGGGATAGAAAAAACCCTGGACGACTTCCAAAACAGTCACACTATTCTTGAAAATATATTAGCTATGTCAATTACCGCTAATAATGAAAAGGTATTTGTGGCATTGCTTGATCATGCCAGTGGTTTAAACAATACAATGAAGAAAAATTATGGCACATCTATTTTTGAGGCTGTTATTGGTCTCTCCAGATTAGACCTTCTTGTGCATCTCAAGAAAGCATTGAACTGTCAAGAAGACGATTTTTCGACTTTTAAAGAAATCCGGTCCACTTTACCCCAAAAACAACTTTGGTTATCAGAATTGGACAATCTTGGAGGTAACCAATGGCCGAGATTTGAACTGTCACCAGAGAGACATGATCCAAGGATACTTAAATCTGATTTATGGCTGGTACAATCCGTAACATTTCCAGAATCGATCAGAGAGGACATGGAGACAAAGTGTGCCAAAGAAAACATCATTCCTACCGAGATTTCAAACCTAAAATACGCTGTTGACTTTGACAGCTTTCGCAAAATTGCAGATTTTGGAAAATTTTCTGACGTTTGGATTCAGTGTTTCCTAACATCCAGTATGGTTCTCGATCATATTGAGGAAATAAAAATAAATGAAGCTACGAAATCTACCCCTGTGAAGTCAGTTAAAGTAGTATGCCTCACAAGTGGAACAACAGACCATCCAAAAGTCACTATGGATAACACGGGAGCCGTTTTGAACCAGATTCGTGTATCCATGGACAAAGAATCACTCTTTGTTAGATTAGACAAAAGCTGCTGTCAACGACAGAATGAAATTCACTTTAAAGAAGATGTACAGGAAAATGTTATTCCATACTTTGAAGAGTTTGTAAGTATATATGCATGTACTTTCTTTGTATATTGTATACTGTAAAGTATGTACTTTAGCAATATAAGTACTTATCTTTAAAAAGAAAATTTTAATGTTTTTTTTTTATTTTATCAGATCCAGAAAGAATTCGGACTTAAGATAAAAGTAAAGGTGGACTGGAATTCCATCGAACTTAGAAGAAGGACTTACAATACAGAGGCTGTCATGAAATCCTTGAACGGCGATATTTACGGCAATAGGTTAGGAGGATTAGAGGATACACTAAATGAGTGTAGAGATATGAAAAGCGATATCGAATCCATGTTTGATACGAAGACGGCAGAAAATGTCCTTCGCAATGCTTTGAACATTACAGAAATCATAGTCTCACTTGAGGATAAGATGTCTTCGCAGCAAACTGGATTCATGAGTGGACAAAACCATGTCAATAGTAAGGTGAACTGGAAATTCACGATAACAGGATCTCTTCTTTACTATGACAGATCGCAATTTCCGTTGTGGCAAAATCTTACAATGTATCGCTCCGTCTGTGGAGCAGTATGTCAATCAGTCTACTGTATCTCCAAAATCAGCGGCACAGAAGACAATGAGAATGCAAACAGCACAAAGCGCTGCATAAAACCTGTTACATTCGAAGTAGACTTACAATCCTTTGAAATAAATGACTTGTCAATTTTGAGAACGCTTATGTGTCGTGACGTCGGCAGGGAACTTATAGCCATCGCTTATGATTGCAAATCAATGCTAAGGTTAAAATACACTTCGAAACGAGTGCTCCTGAAGAACACCATATCCCTGCAACACACGGGGGTCTCTATCCAAGATGACACGGCGACTGTTCATGTCTGTTGCAATGAGACAGACAATAAAGAATGGATTGTAGAAAGAAGCAACTCGTTCTCTAGATTATCAGACGCCGAGGACCAACAGCTATTGGTGGAATGGTCTGCGGAGAGCAGTGATAAACTCAATCAAACCATTGTCAACGTTCAAGATGAAGTCAAAAAGAAAGTTGGAATAGCCATTACTTTTCAGGCAGATGAAAAGCGATTAATACCAGCATGTTTTTTGAAGTTTAGACGCGAATTGAGTCATCCACATGATTTGCTAAAACGCTCCTTGGAAGCTTCCTATACAGAATATAAAAATGTGTATATTCGAATCTTAAATGACCTTCTTTTGTCCCAGAAGTATCCAGTCATAAAACAGAATCCAGTTCAGCAGGGTTTATCCGGAGTTTGGGTGAAAATTAAGCAAAATAAAGGAAAACCAGGACAGCTTGTATTAACAAAGAAACTTGCAGAGAAAGAGTTGCTGTCGGCTCTTGAAAGGCCAAAGTACGTGAAACTGCCTGTTCTTGAAGAGGAATGTTTTGAAATAATATCTGAATCGACAAAGGTCAAAGAACACCCTGAAGTATGGAAGCATGAAATCATAACAGAGAAAAATCAAGCTAATTTTAAACATTTTGTTGTTTTAAATCAAGGAAATATTTTCACATTTTCCGATTCTGACTTTTACAAGAAATGCATTCAGGAATTGCCTTTGCGCGTTGTGATATCACAGGATACTGCACATGCTTTAGAGACTGGATATATGGATTTTCTCTATGATAAACTGATGGATAATATAACAGAAGTTGATTTACCCTCGATTGAAACATTTCAGTTACATGTGCGAGTGAAGCAAGAAATCAAAAAAATGATAAACATTGAAAACATCGACATACAGTGGAGGAGCTTTGTTTTCAAGGATGACCCTGGGTGCCACCAATTATTTGCATATTGTCTAAATGCTGTAGTGGACTCATTTCAGGAAATTTTCGCGGCGATACCAGAATGCATTGTCTCTCATAGAATTTCGTTGGAAATGCACTCCATGTTCACAGGTGTGTCAGGTTTGCGAATTGCATTGAGAGAAGATATTAATGCAAAGGATAATGAAGATGTAGAAAGAATAATACTGGACGAGAAGAAACCTGGAGTACTGATTCGGATTCTCAGTGGCAATATTCTTGAAATCCTTTTCAGACAAAAAGTTAAAATAACCAAATTTTCAGAACTGTTGTGTTCTGCGAGTGCTCAGCTTGCTGAAATAAAAATAAAATCACTTTTGGGTTGCAAAAGTAAGAAGCAAAAACCTTCAGTTGAAGTTGAGGTACAGAAGGAAAGGGCAAAGCCTATTATTCGTCCATCCCATGATAAAGTTATGCTTCATCTCGGAGATATGATATTCGCTATTTCTTCAGTCTGTTCCAGTATCAAAAGTTTCATGGCAGTTGTTCCTGAAGAAGTGGATGACTTCTACTTCGTTACCTCTACACGAAAAACAGGCTTCACACTGAAGAATAAAACACTGATGTATAATATCTCCAAGAAAACTGTGAACCCTGGACAGCTAGCTGAACAGCTTCTAGAGGAGTTTGAATTTCAAGGTTTAAAGAAGGCACTGGTCATCCTGGAATTGAATGTAATAGCACCATCTGTTCATGACATGAACAAAATATTAATGGTTACCTTGGCAATCAATAATTACAACAAAGATGCGGATATCCCCAATAGTTATAAATTAAGAAATGCAGATGACTACAACGTCATATTACAAGGGCACTCGGAGAACCTGAAGGTTTCTAAAGTAGAAAAGATAGAGGAACATTTGGTTTTAACAATTCAATGGCCTGGCAAAGTAGAAACAACAACCTTATCATTTGGTCTGCGAGTTTGGCGTAGATATATTAGGCAAGAAATATTAGTGCAGCACAAATATATTAGGCAAGAAAACTGCAAAAGTCTTATTTTTTACTCAAAGAAATTTTTGAAACACCAATATCCAAGAGAAATGAATGTAAAGAAGATCACTGTAAAGAAAAACGCACATCTTAGATTTCTTCTCGAGCATAATACAGTGCTTAGAGAAAAAGGCCATCGGCCCGAAAGGCATACAAACGAGGGAAAGCATGAGGTAGTCCTTCTTTCCTCGGAAGTCAAGCTTACCTTTTACTTTCAGAAGAAACACTTCCCAAGTTCAGCACCAACAATGCCAATAACGTTGGAGGAAAGGCATTCGTATTCAGAATGGTTATGGGTAGTACCAAAGAATGGTCCTTACTCGGTGCTGGTAAACGATTCTCAACGCGGCTTCAGGGTCAGAGCTCAATGCCTGCGCTGCAAACAATGTTTGAACATTTTAACCCATAGTGGGAAAACTGATGCTGGAGTTGACCTTGAAGTGAATTACAAAGAATCGTGACTTCAGTATGGTGGACTTTATATTTTAGACACAGGTTTTAACGAAATTGTATATTTTGTGGTGTTTTCTTTTGTTTTCTTCTTTTTTTTTTTTTTGTATTTCCGTTTTATCATTTTTATTTAAATTAGCTCAGCACAGAAATAAATCTACTGTAAATGGCTCCGATTTTGCGAAGGATAATATGAAAGTATCCATGATGCAAAATATCTAAATAAACTCAAACACGAAGCATCGGGGTACAAATAAATTTTACTATTGAAAAATGTACTTTGAATGGCCTATTCCCCCCCCCCCC